>JAQIWK010000561.1:0-15086 GCA_034695265.1 Dissorhina ornata | reverse complement strand
GAGAGAGAGAGAGAGAGAGAGAGAGAGAGAGAGAGAGAGAGTTAGGAAAGAAGTATAAAAACTAAATGACAAAATAATATTTAATCAATTGATAAGCTATTGACTCGAAAAAAAATTGAATGTAAGACTCACCGACAGAACTGGTTTTATCTGGAAGATCGAGGAATTGAAGTAGAAATCTAATGCTATGTTTAATCTGTGCTTTTGGTAAGCGATATAATCTACCAAAAAAAGTAAGCGTCTCTTCAATAGTGAACTCTTGAAAGAGACCGATCTCTTGGGGCATATAACCGACTCCCGGTCCGGGAACTAACGAATTGTAAGAGCCGGGCTGTTCACCAAACACTATAACCGTCCCCTTTCTAGGTTTGAGACTTCCAACTAAACAATGTACTAAAGTTGTTTTCCCGCAACCACTCGGACCTAAAATGCTATAACTATTGAACATAAAAATGATTTATTAGATACTGAAAAAGTCATAAAGTGATCACAAAAGCGAAAGCAAAAATCAGATAAAAATAAAACACTATTTGTGTGAATAGAGAAAAGAAATGACAAACCAAATGACAAAAAGATTGTTTAATGCATTAAAAGAATTGCTTATATGATTGGATGGACAGTACATACATATTTCCTTCGGGAACATTGATTGTGATGCCATTGAGAGCATTGACAGCCTTTTTGCCCCTTCCATACGAGAAGACCACATTCTTCACTTGAGCTGCTATTCTCTTATCACACGATTCTGGCGTTGAGTTTATTCCCGATCCAAATCTGTCAGATATTAACGGCTCGCTTACAAACAACATATCACTAGCCGTTGTGTCTTGATTTGCTGGCAATGTCTCCAACTCTATGTTCACATCCGTTGTCTCTTTTGACACTTCTGGCCATTGCAACACAGTTGGTGACGGCTCTTGTCTTATAGGCACACATTTCTTAGACTACCCGTCAAAAACAATTTCAAACATATATAAAATATTTTAATAAACTCTTATTTTTACAAAATTCTTACATTTTTTTGTTCACTATTTAATAGGTTTTCGTTGACCTCCTCTTCAATTAAATTTGACATAACTTTTTACTCTAAAAAATTAGATTCTGTTTAACAAATAATTAAATTATTAATTTGTAGTAATCTTATATTCACTCAACTAAAACAACATATTGTTCAAGAACATATTAAATATAATTTATTTTAATTATCATTTATTAAATTTATTATATAAGATTTAATTTAAAATTAATGATTCATTATTAGAGGGAGAGATTTATCGGATTATGTTTTGTTTGGATTAATTGAACTGCAAATACGACATATACTATAACCCAATTATATTTTAGCCATCAGTTTGTATAATGATATATTGCTTTTAGTTTTGACATCCCATGTAATCCTAGTATGTTTTGACTTTATGTCATAAATTAATTAAATTTGTAACAAAAATACAACTATTTTTATAATCGCCGACAGAATGTCATTGTATTTCCTAAGCAAACAAGTTTTTTGAAGTCAATAACAATTATTAAACAATCATTACAATTGTTATATTACTAAACATTTGTAAACTAAATTAAGTGAATCCATATATCATGTGTTAAATTGAAAATTAATAGCTAAATATGTGTTAATAATGTGTGAATAATTCAATTTGTGCTCACAATTAGTAATTGAAAATTACTTCAACTCATGTAAACTATTTGATAATAAATAGCAAATATTTTATTTAAATTTTAAATTTTACATATTAAATTTTTAAAATTTTTTTTAATTACAATATAATTAGCAGCCATTAAATCAAAGCGAAAATGTTTATTATAGTTATAATTGAATACAAAGTCAACTATACTTTGCTACACAACTCTACACTATTTTTTACTCATTCTTAACATTTCGAGTATAAATTCTTCACTCAATTCATACTCATATTCTGTGCATTGAGTCATCACTTGTGTGTGAGATATATATGTTTTAAACATATATTTATTTTGAACACATTTTGATGGCTCACTATAATTAATATAATACAATATGTATAATTGTATATCAAATATGGTTAGTATATGGATGAGGAAATTTTTTAATTTAAAAATAAATATATATTTTCAGGCAAACAATACGACTATAAGTGCTATGAATATACAATAATAATATATAATAGTAATAGACTTACAATTGGATAGAGTATTGCTTTGTGAGTGATTAGCAGTACAAATATCATTGATTAGGATTGAAGTAAATGCAAAGTTTGATGACTAAACGCATACATATTGTTGTTTCTTAATGAACATACATTTGATTGAAAAGTTTGAATTGAGTGATGAATTTATATAAATCACTAATCGGTTCCCAAATAGACAGGCAAAATGGATTTCATAAGAGTTGGTCTAACAAGAGTAAGGTAGACATGCGCCTCTCATAGACAAACCCCATTCACTATGAACATACTAAATGAATATAATATATTATATATTATACAACTCTATTATACTTTATTATATAATATAAGATTTGAGTTATTATATTATATAATCATTTAAAAGTCACTCATTTGTGAAACAATTGGCGGCTATTTTTTTTAAAGTTAAAACTTGAACATCTCTTTTAGTGCTTTAAAGACTTATACCATTTGAGCAAAAAATTTTAATTTATCCTTTAGTTTAGACAATAGATTGTTCAGAATATACTTAAATATTATTGATGGGACACTCATTAACCTTGCTATACATCATTATTATTTTATTCGTATACTTATTGCTTTAATAATTTATAAATGCTTTTTTTTATCTTGCTAACTGATAATTAGCCGGTAGATTGAACATCAGTGAATTTAGCATAATTAAAATATAAATAAATTTATATACATTTGTATATTATAAATTATAAATTTGTATATTAAAGCAAATGTTAAAATGAATTAAAAGTATACTTAAAAATTTTAAGTTAAAATTATTCAAACAAAAACTTATTTAAAAATTAATAAATTAAAAGTTTTAATTTAAGACTACAAAGTCCAATATAATTGATGTATGCAAATTGATGCAAGTTTTTAATTAAAAAAGTATATAACTTATTAATAAAATTTGGTTTTATAAATAATTTCATAATATCACATGAATTATATAAATACATTTATATATATATAACAAAAAAATAATTTTTTAAATAAAAATTAAATTATATAAAATATCACAATTTAAATTTATAATAACATTTTTCAAACATAATTGGTTTATAAATATTGTGAATTTATTATTTTACATGGCTACAATTTTATAGTTTCTACATGTTACATTGTATCAATATTGTTTCCAACATGAATTTTAAATTAAAATTTTTAATGCAATATAAAATTTGTTTTAATAATTAAAATCAATATATGATGTTTACACACAAATATAATATTTGACACCATGGTATATAAATCATATCTAGAATTAATTCAAATAAATAAATTATAATTACAATATTTATTGATAAGACAATCCAAATAATAGAGTTAATATATTTAATACTATTACAATTAAATAGCAATGTAATGTGACATTACTAATGTCCAAATATTTTCAAAACATTTTTATATTAAAATATTTTAAAGTATAATATAATATTCTAAATGCTTTTATATGATCGTCAAAATAAACTTATATATTAAATTACAATCAAATCTGGTTTTATTATCAAGATAATTTTATTCGTTTTACATGTAATTAGTTTTTTGTGTGTAATATTTTTGTAAGTAATATGTAAGATATTTATAATATAAGATAATTTTGTGTAATACAAATACATTACATTGAAATGTATTGAATTGCATTAAAAAATATAAGTATACCTTGACTAAAATTGAGTCACTAAATTAGATAACCAAGTTATAGTTATATTTGAAAATCTAACTTTCAATTTATAATTGATTTTTTTGGCTTCAGTTTTAGTTCACAAATATAATGCCAAACCGTAACGTAATTTGTGTATAGATTTGTTGACAATGTGTTTGTTTTGTTTGAAACGTTTGTTTGTTTGATAACAACATTAACTCAATAAATGTGAAGTAAATGTGAAGTCAATTAAATTGATTGTGAAATGAGTTTAGTTTGTTATGAGGCCAGCGATGACTCGGATGGTGACCAGTCGTCCCCCGACACGAAGTACTCGTCCAAGAGTTGTTTGGTCAACAGCGCACCCGATGTGGCCGACATGTCTGCCACCACTCGTTATGAATCAGTTATTGACCCGAAGTCTAAACAATTGACATATAATGCCAAATATGAAGACTTATTTGCCCCACAATTTGGTCCACAAAACCCATTCAAAGACACCAATCATATGGATAACAACTTCTTGACGGGACATATAGAGGAGGCGTTTGTCAGTCAACACGTGTTTGAGTTGCAGAGGAAGCACTTCCATGTGTACGGTTCGGCCCTCAACCCGACCGATGGTTCTAACGATATTGTCACTCATCAACCGATGGCCACTTCAACGAGACTTCCCGTTGACACGACTGCCGATACGGACGCAGACAAGTCGAATGGGAAACGCAAGAAGTTGTCAAATATGGACAGCACAGACATCGATGGATACACCGGTCCGTGGGTTCAGTTTGATGGCGAGTCAAAGAGCGCCAAACCTACTCCCGAAGAGATGGCAGACATCGAGGCTTTTAATGCCAAAAAGAAACGGTTCAGTCAGAAGAGCGAAGACAAAGAAGTGGAAGAAAAGTGTACCGTTCACATTGATGATGTGTATGATTACCAGGGTCGTTCATTCCTGCACGTACCGCACGACTTGGACGTGTCTCTCAAAGCCGATCACGTGCCTAACAAGTGCTTCCTCCCCAAGAAGTTGATCCATACGTTTACAGGACATTCAAAGGCGTTGACAGCAATTCGTTGGTTTCCCCGATCGGCTCATCTCTTCCTCTCGAGTTCAATGGACTCAAAAGTCAAGTTATGGGAAGTCTATAAAGACAGGCGGTGTGTCATCACATACTTGGGCCACAAACAGGCCGTTCGCGATATTAACTTTAATCGTAGAGGTATTGTTGTCTTGAATGCATTTCTTGTATGAATTGATATATATTTTACACCCAAAACAGGCGATCGTTTCATTTCATGCGGTTATGACCGGTATATGAAGTTATGGGACACCGAAACGGGTCAATGCATCAAAAGGTTTTCCAACCGAAAGGTGGCCTATTGTGTCAAATTTAATACCGAAGAGGAACGCTCTCATCTATTTCTGTCCGGAATGTCCGATAAGAAGATTATTTGTTGGGATACGCGCTCCGGTAATATAGTCCAGGAATATGACCGACATTTAGGGGCCATAAATACAGTTACGTTTGTCGACAATAACCGAAAATTTGTGTCGACGGCTGACGACAAGTCAATACGTGTCTGGGAGTGGGATATTCCCGTTGATGTCAAATACATAGCCGAACCTCAAATGCATGCCATTCCAGCGGTCACATCAGCGCCCAACGGTAAATGGTTGGCCTGTCAATCAATGGACAACAAGATACAGGCGTTTGCGTGTATGAATCGGTTCAAACTAAATCAAAAGAAGGTATTCACTGGCCATATGGTGGCCGGTTATGCCTGTTCTCCCGATTTCTCGCCTGATATGAGGTATGTGATTGATGCGGTTATTGAATGACTTTAATAATAAACTTAATTATTGTTACAGTTATCTGATATCGGGTGACGCCGATGGAAAGGTGTTTATATGGGACTGGAAGACCACTCGACTATTGAACACTTTTCAAGCGCACGATAACGTTTGCATATCAACCATATGGCATCCGCACGAAACATCCAAAGTACTGACCGCCGGTTGGGATAACAACATTAAACTCTGGGATTAATTGTTGTACAAACCAATTAGACGCCACTTTCTATTGTATAAAATGATATACTTTTTAATCATTAAATCATTATTTCATTTATTAAAAAAAATTCATTAAAGTTAAGCTTTTTTGTCATTTGATTGATACAAACAAATGTAAAATTGTTTCAATTGTATTTTATGACCAATAATTAGCATTAATTACTACTTTGTTCTCAAATTACATCATTAAAAAGTTTATTAATCGACATTTAAAAGGTAGTGCATCTTTAATAAGATTAAATGCATTTGAGCATGGTCATTTCAATTATGCATAATTTGTATATTTGACAACATACATAACAAGATTTACATGATATTTTTACTTAAAAATAGTGTAACTATACTTATGAGCTTTTTTAAGGATAATTTTCTAACTAAATTAAGGATAAGATGGTATTTACATGTGTTAACAAGTTTGAACTGAAAACCAATGCTAATCACAATTAGCTATAATAGGCAAACACTTCAAACAAATACAACTATTCAGATAAGATAATGGCATCGGTTTTGTTGCAGACATTATTTTTTAATTGTGGCGGTAATTAGTGGCCAAACAATGCAATTGAAAGCCATCTAAAGTTATCTAATGTGAGGTCAATGCCGTCAATAAGGTTTATAAAGGCAATGCAATGCACGCTGTAATGAGCGCTGCATAGCATAGCATTGGCGCTCACTTTATCACTGTATTCACAGCATTGAATATATTGAGCTATAAATGTGTCATTCATTGCCTGTTTTTATATTGGATTTGTATTTTGCATTCATTTTGCTATTTGTTTAATGTTTTTGTTATCTCATATCATATGACACTCTATACTAAGACCCATTGGTAGCCATTGTTTATCACTTTGGGACCAATTGTTATATTTGTTGTGTTAATGAACGACCAATGGATGCATAACATGGATGGCACGGTCATTGACGGTCGGGTAGACACTAGCGATGGCCAACACTTGCCATCGGATAACCAAACGATGCAATCGTTGGACACATTTGAAGACAATGTGTGTCCAAAGAGTCACAAAAAAGCAATGTCGATGTCGTCGAAGAACAGCATTCACTCCAATACAAGCGAAGACAAACACTCGACCAATAGCTTGCGACCCGAAAAGAGTGGCCAGAAATGGCCGCAAATGCGAGTGGCGCCCATCAAAGACATCTACTGTTGGGATTGTCATCGCAATGGCGTTGACTTTTCATGTAAGGCCTGTCAGCGCAGTTACCACGAAAAGTGTCCGTCGCATAAGAAGTTGACCAAATCGGCCGGTGATCACCACTTGTGTCCCGAATGTACGGACATTATGAAGTCAGAAGAAGGCACTAATCCGTCCGGTTGTATGCAATGGTTGAACGGAAACGTTAATGAATTGTCGGAACTGTTGAAGTATACCATCGATACGGTTAAGGCGGCCGACAAGAACCGTTCATTTTATGAACCCGTCTCCACTCAAGACTATCCCGATTACACCACAATGATTGTCAATCCAATGGATTTGAGTCAAGTCGAGCACAACATCCGTAACAAGACCTATGCCTCCACTAACAGCTTTCTGGCAGACATTAAATGGGTATTGAATCGATTGGTCACTCAAATTGAATTATCATTTAATGTTGAATTGTATAACAGATTTATCACAACTGCATAGTCTTCAATCAGGGCGTCAATCAGCCACTGATCACTGAAGTGAAGAATGTTATCAGAGTTGCCAAACAGGAGTGCGAAGAAATAGAGATTTGTCCCGATTGTTACCACAACTACTACACTATGGAAGAGGAGACCTACTTCGCCGCCGTTTGTCGTCGCCCTCACGCCATCGTATGGGCCAAACTGAAGGGCCATCCCTACTGGCCGGCCAAAGTTGTTCGCTGTAATGAGTCCCGTCATGAAGTGGACGTCCGCTTCTTTGGCACACATGATAAGTAAGTGGTTGAACCCATCTGATTGTCATTAACATAAGATATCATTATTTGATTTTGTTTTGCCATTTAAATGCAATTATGGTAAAGACAATGCAATGGTTTTTAATCGATTAAAATTGGTTTTATACTTATTTTATTACTGAAATCCATTTGAAAATCGATTTTCAAAATGTATTTTTAATAATGAAATGAATTTACGAGTTGTTCACCAATTGATTGCAATGATCTTAATGTTGTTGATTATACAGGTGTTGGTTAAAGCCGGACAAGTGTTTCCAAATGTCTCGCAATTATCCCAATAATAAGAAACCGTCAAAATTTGATCAAAACAAATTTGAAGAAGCTATTCGTGATATGAATTCTCATTTGGATCAATTAGATAAGCATCACCCGGGTCAGTTCCGGTTTTATGATAAACACACAACGTTCACTGTCGACCAGTTGTACTTAAGCTCAAACTCAACTCCAACTCAATTGTCTGACCAATTGAATGGTGACGACAATTCTGTTAGCCCTAAGAAAGTGTTGAACACTTATAATGGGATTTCATTCAAGAAGTTGAAAGTAAAGACATTGAAATTTGATGTCCGAAATCATTTGAATGATTGTTTAGAGGCCACAGATGAGTCTAAATCGTCGCCCAATAAGCGCTTGAAAACGTTGAATATATCGACAAAGCGATGTATTTCGCAATCGGTTGGCGTCCGACAAGAACTTAACTCATCAATAGATTCGGACAATTCGTTGATGGATTCAAAAAATGGTTCACAAATGGACTTATCATCTATTGCTGACTCAAACGCCAACATATGCCACCAATTTGACGAAAACAATGTTGAAATGAATGGCTGCGAAGACAATCAATCAAACCATTCATCCACATCTGTTATGTCGCGAACCCAAACATTTACCGTTTCTGGAAAGTCGACCAAAATTATAAATATTGACAAACCCGTAGCCATCGACTCGAACTCATTCAAAACATCCCATTCGAGTCCTAACAAGAAATTAAATTTCATTCCCAAACCGGTAATTATATGCCATTTGTTTGGTTTACTAATTAATTAGTTTCTCTTAATTTTAATATTTTCATTGCTTTGAATCCTAATTAATATATGATAATTGTATGCAATGATTAATAAATTTGATTGATTTAAAATGCTTATAAATAGTGAACGAGCAATTGTTTGCACAGTATTTGAATGTAGTATTTTATCATTTGATTGAAAATTGGTTTGCCTTTTATAATAGAAGAATGAATCGGAGGAAGAAAGTGTGAAGAAGAGACTGAAAGCATCCGAATTTCAAGTTAGAAAATTGAATGAAGAGTTGGATGAGAAGAATATTGAAGTCAATTCATTGAGAGAACGATGCGAAGACTTGAAGCGAACCAATGAAGAGTTGGTCAAAACAATACCCGAATTGAAGCGAAAACAATGGTGCACTAACTGTCTCAATGAAGGTTTGTTGATATTTCTAATGACAATTAACTAATAATTAATGACAAATGATAGCAATACTTCCGTGTTGTTGGAACACATGTTACTGCACTATTGAGTGTCAGCACAAACATTGGCCCATTCATGCAAAGAGCTGCCGTCGACGCCAAGTCTCCAAATGATAACTAATGATAACTATTTTTCACATTCAAAAACATTGATTGCATATAACTGTTATTAATTAATACCAGTAGTACACACTGTAGTAGTAAACACTGAATGGTCATATTTTGCATACTACAATTTCATACTAAATTATATTAAATATAAAGTATATTGTTTCAAAAAACTTGTTAAATTGCACTCATTATATTGTGCTGTAAATTAATTCATTAATTATTTCAAATACATTTTAGTCATTTAGCCAGTCATTATTTTAAAATTAAATAGTTTATATTGGAAAAGCCTATATTCAAATATAAATAGACATATATTTTAATTTTTCAAAAACATTTTGTCAAAAAAATAAGTATTAAATAATTATTTTCATTACTAATAAAAAACGAGATTTTATACTGCACTTCAAATTAAATTTTATTTAATTTCATACAAATGCCAAGTGTTACTTAATTATCAAATGTTTACTTATATAAATGAAGTGTTTCAAGTGAACACATGTTTTATTAAAACATAGTTTTATATTACATTAAATTATTTGCAATTGATTTAGACATTCAATACATATAAAGACATAAAAAGTATTGTTATAAAGACATATAAATCATTTCGTGAGCTTTCTTTCGATGGACATCCAGATGATTATGATTGGATGTCTTATACTGACAATTAGGAAAATCACAAAATAGTAATCTATTGTTGATAGTGTCTGGTCTCGGGTAATGTCGAGTTGAGTCGAGTTTAAGACCATTTGTATTACACGATTGCCATTGTAAGTCATTGTAATTGTAGTTCATTTCAAATCCATTCATTTGATCGCTTGTCATGCCTTTTGAGTTCATTGACATTTGGCTTTCAATTGAATTTACTGGTAAATGATTGACTATTTGGTTTGAGTGCCATATCATATGTAGTCTTAATTGTTCCGGATCTTCAAATCTCATACCACATTCAGAGCACACTTTTCTACTTTCGTTATGAATTGATTGATGTCTTAGGAAATGAGTTCTGTTAATGAATGTGAGGCCACATTCGGGCCATTGACAGGCAATGACCGGTATTTGATTAGTCAGTATTTCCATTTGAGGTAATTCGGGCATCGGTTCAATGGGATCTGGTTTGGGTTCATCGACGAGATTCGTATCAATTGTCTTAATTGTTTCAGTCGTGATATAGCGGTGAACAGTAGTGATGTGTTTGTCGCGAGTCTTCTTTCCTTTGTATCGTTTACCGCAATAATCGCAAACATATTTCTTTAATTTCTTAGTCTCCGCTTCACTGCTCTTAGTCTCCATCGTATCGGCCGTCTCTTCGGTCCCACCATTTTGTGGCTCTGAGTCTGCCATCAATTTGTCAGTCAAATCAACCATTGGTTGCAGTGTTTGTGATAAGCCTTCGCACGACGTTTCGTTGATATCTATTTCAATGCATTTTGTATTTGTATTTGTATTGTCGACCAATGAATTGGATGAATGATTAACACCATTGCAGTGATTGATAAGTGGTTCAATCAAATGGTTTGAATCAATGTTTGGACACAAGAGGTCATCGACGTGCCATTGAGTGGACTTATCTGTCAAAACAAATCAATAATCAGTGAAATGGATGGCGAGAGGAGTGAATCAAACCGGTAAAGAGTTGATCCGTGAGTGTGTCTTGAGTTGGATGTCTGGTCAGTGGAATGGCCACAGATTTGTCGCACTTTCGGATAGCTTTGATTTGAGACAAGAGTCGGGTCTGAGTTGACCGCAATTGGGACACCGATCTGTGCCGCGCATTGTTGTCATTGATTTCAACGCAATTGTCGTACAATTGCTCGTAAAATGTGGTCAACATTTGATGCTTTGATAGCAATGTCTTGAGTCTATGTTTTTGTCGATCAGTTGATTGTATTTTACAAATTAAATCCCTTTTGTTTAATGACATTAAATCAGTCATTGTTTACATCCAATCGCCACTCAATCAATACAAACCACTGTTTATATAAAACGTATGACTAATACATGTGAGCATTAAGTGCCCCAACAGTTCACTCCAACACTCATTGCTGTCACTCAACACATCATTAATGAATACGTCATTGACGTACACGTCATTGTCAGGTCACGTGTCAACCCATTGCGTGCTTTTGTTTTGTTTATTATTTGGCGCTCAACTCGACAACTGATCCCAAACACAGATGTCTTCACAATCTGATGTACAATCTGTGGCCAAATTGGAGCCATTCGTGTCGGCACTCAAAGGCAATCAGAAGTCTGTTCGTTGCGATCAGTGCTTCAAATGGTAAGAAGTTTTTGAATGACTATTAATGACTATTAATGACTATTAATGTTTGGTTTGATTCCAGTCTTGAGAAGTCAGTCAAGTGTCAGATATGTCACAAGTATTGGTATTGTAATGATGAGTGTCTGCGGCGGCACAACACTGTCCACGAGTTTGAATGTGACTCGAGCTATGACTTAGTGTCGGAAATTGACCGCATGTGCAGTGAGTCAGCCGTCAGCGATGAGTCCGATTGGCCTAAGTTTGGAGACACCGACGAAGTGGTCACACAAACGCTGCTTCTGTTGCGTCTACTGTATCGACTGAAATCTGATCCCAAAACTGCTACCAATGAGTACATGTTGGGCGACGGCCGATATGTTACATATAACCAAATCCAAGCGCCCGACTGTCGGACAATGCATCGCGTATGGGATGAAGAGATGATTGACACGACATGTGATGATCTGAAAGCCGAGCTCATTGATGAGGTGACCTATAACTTTGGCGCATGGCTTTCGGTTGTGCGACAAATATTAGCGTTAGATTTCATTCAAAACAAGTTGGGCTCTGTTCCCGAAGAGGTCTTAATGAGAGCCTTTCGTATTGTATGTATTGATTTGCTAACATATGTTGAGCTTATTGTTTGAATAAATTGTGTATCGGATGGACAGGTAGTTCGTTACACTCTGTACGTGTGCGACACCACATTCATTCAGGAGATTGGAAAAGCCATTTACATTGAGATGTGTTTTGTTAAGCACTCGTGTGTCCCCAACTGTGGCCCACTCTTTGATGGAACAAATGTGTTGAATCTTCGGCTATTAGATCCCAAAATAGCAAAATGGGATCAACTTTTATACGATTATCAAATAGAAATGACTGGATTTCCAGCCCAAGAGCTTTACGAATCACTATTAATGCGAAACATTAGTTGCGATTGCGTCAAGTGTTTGGCCACTCATTCAACGCACCTTTTGGTTAACTACCAGAAGAATGTGTTGTCGGCTAACCTAAAGTATGGCAATTGGCCTCCTATTGACTACTGCCTGGCTATGATGGCACCCATCGATGAAGCGCTCGATAACTTTGGCAAAACATACGGAACATATCATCCATGGATTACAGCGCTATTGTTATGGAAAACCAAAGTCGAGTGGAATCTGTATAATTGTGAAGACGCCGATGACATCACCGGAGAACAAGTTTACACTACATTTAAACGTCTCAAAGATGCGGTAAATTTATTATTAATTATTGATTGTTTTTATGATTAAAATAATGTGTTTTAATAGGTAAGTGTTACACACGGTTCCGGTCACATCTGGTTTATAAAACTGAATTCAATCGACAAAACTATGAGACAATTAGTTGATTCAAAGAAGGAATCGTTGAGTACTGAAGATGTTATTAATGTTATTGAAAGCACTATTGAACAGATAATACCACAAACACTGATCGATCAAAAATTAGCCTAATTTTGTATTTAATTAATTAAATTTGTTGAAATGTATCAAATGGCAAATTTGGTAAATACTTATCAATTATTAAATAGTTATCTATTGATTTACGCAGATTTGTCACTATTTTGTATTATGAATGTTTTAATAAATTAGTTAACAAATTACATAATTAAGAGTCACTAATTTTGGTCCCATTTTTAAATTTTACTATTTTTGAAAATTAAATTTAAAATGTTTACAAAAAAATGCATTTTGGTCTATAAAAGTTACTCAAGACATTACTTGAAGTAAATTTATGTTTTGGTTTTAGTTTCATAAGTAGAGACAAAAATGGGATGCTTTTTGGATGCTTTGTTAACTCCTCGCCACTATAGTTGTTGAAATATAACTAAAGTGTGAAGTTTTGATACCAAAGATAAAGACATATATTTTTATAATTTACTTTTTCACTGCTGAACAATACCCTTTAAATTATGTCTTAACTATATATTACAACATATTTCAGCATTTTTGGAAAACTATAATTTAAAAAAGCCCTGGTCACTTCAGGACTCAGAATAACCTGAATTATCACCCAATTAAGGGATTTAAAAAGTCTCAAAATATTTCATATCTTTCGCGAAACATGAAAGATTGGCGAAAGATATAAATCCGTTGTATCAAAGTGAATAGATTTGGGATTTGAGAACAGGTAAACTGGGTAAAATATTTCAAACATTAAAAACCCTATATCATACTACACATATAACATATTTGTTTTTTAATCTAGCACATTTAATTTTTAACCCCTTAATATATATTATAAATAGAAATTTAAATGACCCTGATACATTAATTTGTGAACAGTATAAAATAGCTATAATTTTAGGGATTTAACTGACGTGTGGTCATTTATTTGATTTTGTATGTAAACAATAAATTTTTACTTTTTTATTTGGTGAAAAATCCAACCTTCACCAATAAATAACGTTTAATAAATAACGTCTATCTTCTACATAGTACCTTATATATATAACTTAATTTTTAATAGTTCTAATATTAAATATTTCACTATGTTTTATTTTTTATTCCTTAAAAGTTCAAAATACAGCTTTACAAAAAAGATTTATCAACCCCATAGACTTGCAAATACTGCTAATACAAGATATTTAAAATATAATTTATAAAATATATATATAATTTATAAAAATAATTATAAAATATGTGAGCATTGCCGTGAAACCTGATTCTTGTATGTGTATCACTTTAACTGAACAATGCTGTACATACCGTTGTGACTGAATGAGACCATTAAAGTTAACATCACTATTAATGTCACTGTCATTATGTTTTGAACGAATTCACTGATTATTTTTAATTTATAATAAATTTATAGTTTTAACTGTGTATAACTTATAATTTTAATAAAATAACATTATAAAGTAAATTTTTATTTGTATCTTATATTATTTCAGATTTGTAATATATAATTTATGTTATAATATTATATATTCTATTTATATATTATACATTGATCAATAAAATAAAATAATATTATAATTAAAAACATTGATATTTTTTATATATCATAAACAAAAAAATAGAAATGTATATTAATAAATATAATAATAGGTGTAACTAAATATTAATTATTTAAATTTATTCAGTATTTCATTGTAAAAATACTATTATTTGGTTACACCTTTTGTATTTTATTAAATATTTTTTATATAAATAAATTATTATTAAGTTTTGAATAATAATTAATATTTTCCATATTAATTATTTATTTATAATGTTTTTATTAAATTAAATAAAAAATTAAGTTTCAAAATTTTATTAGACATAATAAATAAAATAATATATTTTTTATAAAAAATATAATTATATAAATCATATAATTATCTTAATTAGAAATAATGTAAAAACAATAAAAAACTTTAACATTAAGTAAAT
>JAQIWK010000560.1:0-15090 GCA_034695265.1 Dissorhina ornata | reverse complement strand
TCTCTCTCTCTCTCTCTCTCTCTCTCTCTCTCTCTCTCTCTCTCTCTTTGCAGAACTCTGTTTAAAACAAACTACAAAATTATGAATTTTTATTAGCATTTATTTTCCAAAAGATTAATTATTGTCAAGAAGTGCGTGAAATTTTGTTTCATAAGTTTCTCCACTAAAATTTTCAACTTTCAAAATGCATTGCACTTTGAATTTGAAATGAGTTTTAAAAATATTTAAAAAAAAACACACAAATTAAGAGACATTTTCAAACACACAAAATGTATATTATACATTATTATATTTTTATAATATCTGGCAATGTATACATATAAATATTTTTTGGCAAGTACATATGTGTATATATGTAGTAACAAACAAAAAAGAGACAGCACAGTGTAATATATCATACTGATGAGCAAGTACACTTTTGTTTTAAGTATAAAAGTCTAGGATTTTTTTTTAAAATTATGGGCAGAAATCATGTGTCTATGAAATGAAATATACTTAAAAAGTGACTTCAAAATCAAGATAACTGAACGCTTTAACTGAAAAAAAACACATTATTTTTATTTGAAGTGTTAGTTTGAAAAATATTATTTATTTTTTGTCATCAAAATATAAATACACTTATTAGAGGCAACTTAACATTCAATTTAACAAATCTCATGAAATAATTAAAATAAAATTATATATATATATTTACTTGTTTTTATTTGAAATGTTAAATTGCTTTGTTTTATAAAATTACTATATTTGTAGTTATTATATAATATATCATTAAATATATGATTATTATTATTAATATTACTTGAAATACAAGTAGAAAATTAATATATTTTAGTATAATTAGTTGAGAATCTAATGAAATTAATTACTACAAAAACATGTGTTCATTAATTTCAAATTATAATGACATTTATATTTTAGTTTTACTTTATTTTTTAGCAAAATACAACTAAAAAATTAATGTATTTGCAAACTGTTTTTGGCAATTACCCAATCGATCACTTTATAATTCATTATCTCTTTAATTGTGAGACTTTAGAAATGCATACATTATATGTCTGTAAATTTTGTTTTGTTTTGTTATTTTGTTAAACATTTTATTTCATATAAATAATTTTCATTTTAATACAACAAAAATCAAGATTTGTTAAAAAATCAAAATCTAACTCTCTCTCTCTCTCTCTCTCTCTCTCTCTCTCTCTCTAACAACTATTTTGTTATTTAAATTTTATTAACTTAAGTGATATTTATTCACTGCTCAACATTTTGGCAATTTTTCTTATTTTACTTTTTATTCAAGCGTTTGGCAAAACATTTGCATTTGTTATTTAAGTGCATAAGAGAGAGAGAGAGAGAGAGAGAGAGAGAGAGAGAGAGAGAGAAAGTAAAAATCTCAATTTTGTCTTTTAATGATATTTTTTCTTCTAAAAGACGACGAATAATGTCTTTTCACTCAATTCTTACATTTCTTACAATAGATTTCTTGTTATTAGAAAAGATTAGTATATATTTTTGAGGCATTAAGTGCTATACAGTATAGTATAGACAGATTTTCTCCAAAATGTGAACAAAATGTATATAATTCTTATTCCAGTGAGAAATACACGCCAGAAAAATTGCGACAAAATTTTTTTTGCAATACTTATGGATATAAATATATTTATTAAAGTGTGTAACTATTCAAATATACCATAAAAGAGCGTCTGTATTTCAATAGCATATTATGTGTTATTTTCTTTTTGGCTAAAAATCAATGAAAAACCTCTTGTAGTTGTAAAAGATATGTATTTTTCTAATGTATTGTTATTTTTGTGCGCACAGGTATGGCATGGATTTGAATGGCGCCCGACGTAAAAACGCGACCCGAGAGACCACGAGTACTCTGAAGGCATGGCTGAATGAGCACCGAAAGAATCCCTACCCAACCAAAGGCGAGAAGATAATGCTGGCCATCATCACCAAAATGACGTTAACACAAGTGAGCACTTGGTTTGCAAACGCCCGACGAAGGCTCAAGAAGGAGAATAAGATGACGTGGTCTCCGAGGAATAGGTGCGATGACGACGACGATGACGGTAAAGATGGCTCTGGCAGCGGCATCAATGACAGAGATAGGGATGGAGAGCCTAACTCTCACCGGAGAGATCGAGATGAAGGTCAGTACAGTTTTGTTTGCTTTCATACCAAAAACTCAACCAAAAACTACTAATTAATTTATTTCTGACAATTTGTGTGGAGTTTTGCGCGCTTTTTCTGTAGAAGCGTTTGAATTGCAATTAGCTGTTAGTGTCCGACAAATTCTGTACACTCTTCTCGCGGGGGCAGTGAGACAGTGCTCAGAAAGTAGTCCCCAAACACACCATACAATACATATGCTATACTATGAGTGTATGTGTGAGTGCAGGTGATGATTATACATTAGGTTAACCTATGTTAATGCCGCTCTGACATTACGGGCACAAAAGTAGTTGGAGGGGAAAGGGATGTGAAAGTTAGTTGACTGCCAGCCGAGCGTGTAATAACATTTGCGACCAAAATTTCTGACTACAGAGAGAGAGAGAGAGAGAGAGAGAGAGAGAGAGAGAGAGACAAAAAACAGTGTAGTGTTTGCACTCGTGTTCTCTCATTGCACAACACATTATCTCTAATTTTTTTTGAGTTTAGTTTTAAAAAGTATTTAGCACAGGGGGGGGGGGGGAGCAAACAGGGATTGTGATGCGCCTGTTTAGCTTTGTACACCTATTGCCGTTGATTTGTATAGTTAGTGTGTCTAGGCTAATTTAGTCTTTGTTGTATGCATTTTAATAGCAATGTGACAGTCGAGTGATTGTGCGGTTGTATTACAAATAATTATTTATAGTCGAATAAACTACCCTAGCACAAACTACATTGTATACCTATTGTTTTGTTTAGGATAGCACTCCGTTTATGACATTTCTGTTGTTTTTGCAAAATTCATATAACAAAACAATTGTATCTGAAAATTAATTAGCGGTCCGCTGCTTCTCATCTCTCTCTCTCTCTCTCTCTCTCTCTCTCTCTCTCTCTCTCTCTCTCTCTCATTCACTCCCATATAATTCAATTCCGTGACAGTCGTTAAGCTTAAGAATTCATTGTTTATCATTTGAAATATGAGTTTTACATCAAATGATTTTAATGTTCTTCTATTCATCTCTTCTATTCTGTCCCTTCTTTTTGTTTGTTATGTTCATTGCTATTGAAGTTCATTGGACTAAAAGCTAGACAAACACATCCACACTATATATTATGTATACCTTTACAATACACATACAGTATATCACTGTTTCTTTTTGTGTTCACTTTTGTCTCATTTATAATGTCGTCTAAAACGTCTTCTTCTTGTTGTTCTGCTTTCAGGCGATTCCGATATCGTCGACATTGAGGAAGACTCCAACGCCGACGGCCACAAAAGGCGCGACACCGGCTCACCGCTGTCCGATGTGGGCTCACTGTCCGACATCGGCGACTCTGACGCCTCCCAATCGGCCAATAACGGCAACCCATTAAACCCGGCGCATATGCACCCCCACCACACCATTCCCTTAAATAAACCAAGAATATGGTCGATAGTAGACACGGCCACCAATAATAACAGTTCCTCATTATTATTACCGCCGGGAGCTATCAAACAAGCCATGGCGGGTCATCCGGGAGGAATGGGTCCTATGACACCATCAGCCGCCGCCATTGCAGCCAACAGAGCCGCTCGACTCGACTATTTATCTCCATATTCAAAGCCGGGCGCTGGTCCTCACCACTGGTACAATGCGGGCAATTTTGCGGGCGGTCCACCCGGGGCTGCCTTCTCGCCTTTATATCCATGTCCTCCCTCTGCACTGATGGGTCATTTGGGTGTACCTCCCGGTGCTCACAACAACATACCGCCACATATCGCCGCCGCTGCCGCCGAATCATCGCTAAATAGGCTACGATCGGCGGCGGCCGCTGTGGCCGGAGTGTCTGGCTCTTCTCACGACAACATCGCAGCCATGAATAAGACTATTAAAGACATTGAATTACAACGAGAAAGACAATGACTTTGTGTATAAATTGAGTAAAAGAAAGAGAGAGACAGAGACAACACGCAAATGTAACAACGATTTTGCATAATTGGCGACAAAATTTAAAATGTGCTGTAAATAGGGTCGGGAGTTAAATGACATTTTTTTCATGATCTATAGACACTACAAGACTATTACATTTGTGCATTGAGAAAGTTTGTACAATTACCCATGTACAATTATATAATGTACTTTTTTATATAATGTACCATGATATGTATATGTATGAATTTTCGCCGTATTATATATTCGTGTATTATTTTTCATTTAATCACATATTCATTGTTTATCTATAATAAATATTTTAACTGTAAATATGTTTTAATAGAAGTAATTAAATTAAATAAACCTGATTTTTTGATTATAATCAATATTTATTTGTAATTTATTTTTTTCAAATTAATTATTTTCAAAATTAAAACAAAATATTAATTTAATATATTTAATTGAAAGTTTTTTTTGTTATTTAATAAATTTTATAAAATAACTAAATTTTTATTTTAAAAACTTAATTAACAATTTAGATTAATATAAGTTATTATTATTTTTGTTGTAGTAATACAAGTGTAAAATTTCAAGGATTTTAAATATTAGTTAAACAAAATATTGGTCCCAACCCTAGCTATATAATCATACAAATGCAAAGACATGCAAAAGTGATTGCATTATTATTATTATTAAAGGCATAGATTGAGTGCAAATAATTATGTTTTTTGGGATGAGTTGTATGACTTGGTTGTGTTTAACATGACAATAGGATCTTTTATATATTGGGGGCCCATTGGCGATGGTGTGACTGGTGTCGTTACAGTTGGCCACATTAGACTTCCTGCCGGTGCCCAAACAAAATATAAAAATGACTCAAAAACTTATGAATATACCTGTGCTCTCTGAACAGACATCACACCTTTCTTGTCGGTACTCGGAAACTCGTGACACACATTATAATTGCAAAAAAATTGAAACTAATATTAAAACTTTATATTCTGTAAGTCGAGTGACACAACCAAACAATAATAAAACACTACAACTTGTATTAAAAGGGAGGAAGAGAAAGAGAAAGAGAGAGAGAGAGAGAGAAAGCAAATTGTTGTATGAACATCTCATTTCCCAAATTATATAATATAATATATAATATTCCAGAAATAAAGCGCTGTTTATTAAAGGCTCTGACAAGTGAGCGACTCTCTCTCTCTCTCTTTCAGGCATAAGGTATGCAATTTTGAAAGTCATTTCTCTCTCACACAAAACGAGAGACAACACAAAATGTCAAGGTATTAAATGCACGCATTTTTTTTGTATGTTTGTTGATTGTTAGTCGTGTTAAATCAAATGAATGCACGGCTACGGTATGTGTGAGATGTGATTGTCATATACGCAAAGCACAGGATGCTAACAGTGTTTTTTTGTTAAACACCACAAACAATACATAAAAAGAGAGTGAGAGAGAGAGAGAGAGAGAAATATATTCAGAAATAAAGAGAGAGAGAGAGAGAGAGAGAGACAATTTTGAAATATATGTTTAATTGTAAACATGCTTCAAGTCAGCCAAAAATTATATATATTGTATATATTATGTATATATTTAAATTACAAAGATAGTTTAATAATAATAATAGCAAAAGAAGTCTTTTTTCTCTTTTTGTTTTGTTATATAATATATTGTATATAAAAAATATAATTATTAAACAAACAATAAGTTTATGACAGTAACTAATGGCACGAAATATAATTTTATATTTTGACAAATAAATAAATAAATTTAAATTCAAAAATAAAAACCGACGACACAAATGAATTTAATGATTAAGTTTGTTTGTGTGCTGTGTGTATGAGTTTATTATAATAATAATCATAATTATTAAACAATATAATTATATTGACGAAACAATATATATATATATATTTTCTATATATATTATAAATTTTATTTGTATATTAAATAGTGTTTCGCAAAATTATTTATGTTATGCATAAATACAACATATATTTGAATTTTACAATAATATATTGTATACACATATTGTATATATGTTTGGTTTTTATTATTTTTTGTTTTGCAGTCAGACTAACCAAACTCACGCACAATACTCATTAAAATACGCTTAAATTAATGCCATAACTCGATACATACAGTAGTTTTTTAGTAGTAGTATTTAATATTTGTTATATAATAATAATAATGTTAATATAAAATATAAAAAGCAATGATTAAAACATAACTAACTAACTGCAACAATGATAATCAAATAAAATATAAAAACCATTCAAATACATATAATCAACTATTACTTCCTATAAATTGTTTTTTATTATATTGTATATTAAAAGCTTTTTTCGTTTATTTTGTTTTATTTGGTGAGATAATCGGTAGTTCCCATTCACTCCCACCACCCATACACCTCCCAATTGGACACCGGTTGCCGTATTGTATATAAAAAATAAATAAAAATAACTATTAGACACACTGTATATAATTGAAAGCCCAGGCAATAAGCAATGCAAATATATAAATAATATATAAATTTAAAAATTACTATTAAATGCTAACTTAATGTTTACGCATCGATTGTTTAGTAAAACATTTATTACACCAAATATATGCTAACTATTATAATAATAATAATAACAAACGCTTTTGCAGGGTGATGTGAAACTACTGTATATACATACTAAACATTATTATATAAGCCATAACTATAAGCAGGCAATAAGTTATATTAAATTAGTCTTTCATGCCTTTCCAAAAAAGCTTAATATCCTTTTGACACGAAATTTGAGTTTATTTTAAATTTTACACCTATTTTGCTTCACTATTGTATAATAGTAGTCATAATCACAATAACTAATACTAAACTTTTGTATACTTTTAAACACATCTTTTAGTAGCCATAAAAATGATGCCTTAAAATAGTCGTACAATATATCAAACTTTTTCAAAAAAAAGTTAGAAATGGTATTTGCATTAAAATTGATATTATTTTTTGGGTCCAAATATTGAGCACAATTTGTATTGAACACTAAATTGTGTTTAGAAAATATATATCAGAATTGAGTTTTTGAATATATTTTTTTTCGGGAAAAAATATTTTATATGATGTGTTGAGTGAAATGTAAATTGAGGGCTGTTTTGAGTATAACTATGTGTGAAAGTGTGAGTCCCTATGCTGTGGTGTACTGAACACACACTTCATAAATATATTGAAAACCATTAATTTGCATAAAAGTCTCTCAATATTTAATAGGCTTTACTGATATCTCTTTTGCCTCTCTTCTGGCTTCTATGGCTCTCTCACTCTCCCTCTCATTCTCACTCTCCATCACAATAAATGGATTGACTTATGCTTTGGTATATACACTATGTATTGCTATGGTTTTTTGTGTGCCGATGAGCGTCTCAAATGTCGTTTTCCTATCTTATGACAAATGGATGGAAAGCATACACATAGACATTGATTGATGTTTTCAGCAATCATATCATACATACGTTCAGCCAATACTATGGGTGCACTGAAAAGCACACACAAACACAAAGCGCACGGAACGGTAGGCAAACTTTAGTATAACAACAGCAGTTCAGTAATACATTTTACAGACATAAGTATGCGTTGCAAACAATTACATCAACAGATCATTAAATGATTAAATGAAGGGTCGATTCAAATTTAAATAAGACAACGACACGCAACTAATTGATCTGCTTTTTATTTGCCATTTACTAGTTCTAGTAGTGCTCTACCAGTGCTGGTATAACCAGAGCGCTGGTTAAGATCAGGCCTATCCATATGCATACCAAACAATGAGATGATAATTGTCTACTTAATTCTCTCACTCATCTCATTCTCATTGCATATTAAGCTTAATAATACATAAATAATATATAATTATTGCATATATTGTATATATATTATTGTATACAATATATGTATTTATATAAAACATTAACAGAATAAATAATAAATTAGAGATAAGTATTATTATTAGTTTATTTTCATCGCAGACTACTCTGTAAAACATTCATTTATTTACAAATCCATAAAAATGTTAGTTTTAGTACTTAATTGCGTGAAACATCACTATTAATAGGTTTTGAATTTGAAATTTTTCTTATTAAACAAAATAATAAAATAATAATCAATTCTTTCAATGAATATTTAGATATATCTAAGTTTAACTATAAATAAGTCCTAATATAATATTTATTTAGTAAACCGTTTTATAGTAAATTATGTCTTTGCTATGTATTTTGCAATTTATGTATAAGACATAAATTGATCCAATTATTTGAAGTAATCATAAAATAATATTTATTAAAAAAAATAGTAATAAAATAAAATATATTACTTATTGTAATAATAATAAAAACACAAATAAATTAAATTTATTGTCATATTTATTTAAATCAATTGAAATAAAAATAAAACAAATTATTGTTGTTGTATTTTTCTCTGTAATAGAAATTAAAAAATCAAATTATATTAACTTTAGAAAAGAAAAATATTTCATATTTTTTTGGTGTATTATATTTGATAATAAATTTGTATTAAAAAATATGTTTTGAATGGTTGAAACAAATTTCAAAAGAAATAAAATAATATCTGAATATAAAAGAAAAATTTAATTATAAACTGAAAGACAAGTTTAAATCATATTCAGTGTACAGACATATATAAGTTTATATAATGTATTGAATTAATCAAATGAATAGTGTTTCTAACATTTTTCTTTGCTCTCAAACATCTCTTTTTTGGTTGTATTTTATATTTGTTAACAAAAAAATCAATTCCAATATATATATATGATTTCCCCGTTTAAGTTAGAGAAGACATTGTCGAACAGAAGTCTTGTTAAACACAATGTCTTCTCGTTTTTTTTTCTCTCTCTCTCTCTCTCTTCTCGTTTTTATGGAACAGTTCTGTTGTTTTGCAGCCAAAAGAATGGATGTGTTGTTGGGATGTGTTATGTGTGTTGACTGACTGGCTGTGTGTTTGGCGTTGGCTTCACAAGTGTGTGGTATTATTCAACTGCGGATCTCATTTTCTGACTGACGAGCCCATGGGATTCAAACACAACTCTCGCATCTCATGTGATGCCGAGTGTATATGTGTGAGCGCTAAGCCGTCTGCCAAAGCAATGAAAAACATAACGATTGATGAAAGAGAGGGAGAGAGAGAGAGAGAGAGAGAGAATCACTTTCACATCTAAACATATATTTTGAAAAAATAATGTCTTGACAAAAATTTTCTCTTTTTCAGATTGGGAGAGAGAAAGAGATAGCAAAATGAGAGTAAATAATACAACCTGCTATGGATTGAGTATCTAATCCCAGGAAAAATATTGCAAATCTCACTTTGCTTTGAAGTAAAACAAAAACTAAACCAAACTATTTCTCGCCAAACAACTCTTGTTTTGTTTTATATTTATTCAACTATTTTCATCATTAAATATAAAATAGACTTGTATTGATAGAAAATATAATACACAATAATTTATCATTTTCTTATTTCCAAATAAATATTTAAATAACAAAATGCTTATAAACTATTGTATGTTAATTTAATGTACATTGTCTTAATCAAATGCTGCAAAGTATGAATTCATAGCCGATAAATAAAATCTAATTTATTTGACTTGACACTCATTTCTCTCTCTCTCTCTCTCTCTCTCTCTCTCTCTCTCTCTCTCTCTCTCTCTCTCGATTCCCTTCCCATCTATTACTTTCAGTTAAATATTGTATGACTTTTACTGTTGTATTAAATGAAAAATCGATTTGCAAGAGAAAAAAGTGCAGTTAATCTAAAACTCTTAAGAGGTTAGACTCTCTCTACTGTTATATTATCGCTTAGAGAGGAGTCGATCTACTCGTTAAGAGTTATGTTGAGGAATGTTATTGAGAGTTGATTTGATTAATTCATAAATATTACAAAAACTCAATAAATTTGGGCACTAATTATAGCGTAACACAAATGTATACCTAATTGTGTAATGAAAGTGAAAAAGTGAGTGAAAATCTATTTTATGTACTTTTGGTTCCCGAAAAAAAGTATTCAACAATCGATGGCTTCAATTAAGACAAACAACAGAAAAAATACTTCTCTTTAAATACACTCGGGATGTGATGCATAGGAAGAGTTAGAGTTAAGAGAGAGAGAGAGAGAGAGAGAGAGAGAGAGAGAGAGAGAGAGAGAGAGAGAGATTGAAGTCGAGTGAGTGAGTTGTAGGAGAGAGTGAGTGAGAAATGAAACTGAAGTGCAATTCATTTACGGGAAAAAATTGTTTCCAATAAATCAGTGAAAGAGAAGTCAAATGACATGTCTGTTAAAAGTTAAGAGCACTTAACTCTCTCCTTCTCTCTCAAAGTCTAAACTCTGTAATCAACAGACATTGTGAGGACACTGTCAACGAAGACTAACTTACACTCACAACACATTTACACAAAAGGATGACAAACTACGAGACAAATATATAAATACAAAATATATATTAAAAGTAATTTGGTGGCAGTGCTGATGGCATCTGTTTTTTTGAAAGTTACTTTTCTAAATAACTATATATTCTTTATGCCTATTATTAATGCAAATACTTTTTTTTGTTCCCAAAAATATCTTTTACGTTCAAAACTTTTTTTTTTTAGTCAAGTGTTTGGGCGCTTGAGTTGACGACATTTTTCGATTGAGATAAGCATTGAAATGGTACTGAAATTTGTTTATATTGCCGGTGCTATGGGTTCGGCAGCAAATCGTTAGGCGATGTGACGGAAAATACGATATATTTTGACGTTTGAGAGCCCGAGCCCACCCGTAATATGATTGCACTCGACGACCAATGTAGTCGACTATAAAAATCAATTTGAGATAACTTTTTAAGGAAATATCTAGCACTACAAAATACTATGTAAAGTATATATAGTTTGGGCAACAACTCAAATATTTGTTTTAAAATGTTTATGTGAATTCAATCGCCAATCGCTATATCATTGATGATAGGCATGACTTTTCTCTATATTTGTTTTTTGTGTTTTGTTTTTGTTAGCTAAAGAAATCAATTTTAGTTAAAAATGTTATAAATTATTAAGACTTTGTTAGTATTTATTTTAATGATATAAATGATATAATTTATTATTTATTTATTGACATTAATTGTGTTATGTTAATGATTTCAAAAGGTGCTGGGAGTTTTTGGGGCTATTTTATAGTTTTTGATCATAAAAACCTGTATTCTGTAACCATCTCTCTCTCTCTCTCTCCATCTCTCTCCATCTCTCTCCTCCTCTATTGTACTGAAAGTCTTTTAAACCACTGTTTTTATAACTATCTCATCATTTATAGACATAGAGTAATGTCTTATAGTATACAACATAAGACTTATATTGTTTTAAAATTAACAATTAATGAAATGAATGATTGCTTTTCAAATGTAAAATATAATTTGTAGTTTATATCAAACCATACCATTATATGTTATATAATAGTACCGGATCCATTAAATACAGGAGCTCTATACAATTTATTTTATATATATTTATATATGAATTGTATTTTATAGTTGAATTATATATTTGATAGATTACATTTAACATAAAATAAATTACTTAAATAAAATTAAAATATAAATGACATTATGCAAATTATGCATACTATTAAATCATATCTATTAATAATTATAATAATGTCTTCAGCATGTTCAATTTGTTTTATTTTCTATAAATAAATTCTAATTATAAATATAAAAATAAATAAAACTATTAAATACTATAAGTAATTATTATACAATATAATGGAAAAAAGTAAAAATAATTTTATAAAGTCATTATATATTTGATTAAATGTTTAATATATAATTATAAATAAATTTACCATAATGTATACAAATGCATATTGGTACATTCAAATATATTAATAAATTTTAGATCTAAATAAATATAATATAAAATTAGATTTTTAAAAATAAAATAATTGCTTATTATTTTAAATAAATATAATAACATTTATTTAATCTAACATTTAAATACATTTAATTTGTTAGTAATTATATTATTTTAATGATTTTCTACTGTTTTATCGTGAATATCTTGATAGTTTACAATGTATTCACAATGTATTCACAATGTATTTCAAAGTTTATAATTAATTATAGTTTTGAATTAATAATATATAAATAATTTGACCAAAAAATACATATAAATCATTGCAACAAAATAAAAAGTAAAACTCATTTTCTATGTTTATTTCGTGAGATTTGAATAGAAATTAATGATCTATTGAATGGTAGAGTAAAAGACATGAAACAAATTTATTATATATATATTTCATGGATATATAAATTACTTGAAAACAAATGAGCCAAACATTATTTGCACATTTGCCTCTCAATCATCAACCATGGTCAATTTGTTTGATATTTCAATTTCACTATAACTCAACCATTTATATCTATCAAAACATTATTATTATTTTTATATTATAATATAATTATATATTAACAATTGTTTTATAATAAAATAAATATTAGTATATTGTTATTTATTTACAATTATAATTAATTACATTGTTTATTAACTATATAATTAATTTAACTAATAAATTAACTAGTAAATTTAAACTTATTTAATTTTATTAGTTTTATAAATTGTATATAATAAAAAGTTTAAATTAAAAATAATTGTAAATTAGTTAATAAAGAAAAGTTTACAATTAAATTAATTTACATACAATATTAATTTACAAGTTATAAAGTAATTAACTTTAAATTAACTTTAAAATTTATATAATTTATTGGATGAACTGTAAGATAATTACAAGTTTAAGTTAAAGCTATTTATTATTTGATAAAGCTATATTTGATTTTTACAACCCTAAGAATATAATTAGTAAACTATAACTTAATAATTAAAAGTACTAGTAATTAATTTAATTACAATTGTAATTCTAAGACCAAGTTTAAGCTAAAATATATTGTAAAATACAATGAAATAAAAAAAAGTGAAATAAATGTATTTATAATAATAGGAAAGTTGGTCACAAGAAGTCACTAGAGATGTGTTTATATATCAAAACTAATTTATAGAGCAAACAGAATATTCTTGACATTTGTTTTATTACTATTTTTTTGAACTAAAAATTGCGTGAAATATATATAAAAAGTAAATGTCATTACATTTGATATATTTGTTTTAAATCTAATTTAATTTCTTTTTATTTGTTATAAACAATATTTTTATATTTATATTAAAAATCATAAGACAAATAACAAGCTATAAAAAATAATTTGCATTATAATTACACAATTTAGTTTCATATTTTTATTTTAATTAATTGTAAATTTTGTATATCACTATTATATTGCAATTTTGTTGGTTAAAAAATTGTAGTTTATTTATAATTTCAATTTATTTGTTAATTAATTTTAATAAAATGTTTGTTTAAATAGCACTTTAATTCAATGCATGTTAATTAGTATTTTAAAAATAGCAATAATTGTAGGTTTTAAAGTTTGAGTATCAAATTTACTGCCATATGAACTACTAGTTTTAAATTAAATTCAAATTTATTTAATTTTTTCAAAACAAATTATGAAATCAAAATTTAATTTCAAAAATAAATTCAGGAGAGAATAAGAGTGAGTGACTGAGTGAGTGAGTGAGAGAGAGAGAGAGAGAGAGAGAGAGTGGGTGAGAGAGAGAGAGTGAGAGAGAGAGAGAGAGTTACAGAAAATAATTTTTCTAAATAGAAAGCAATGAGATTACAGACCATAGGGACAGTACAGGAATGCCATTTGCGTGACTTATATACAAATAGCGTTTTTCACAACGAGTAGTCCCACTAATCGTAATAATAATAATGCCTTACAGTTGATCCTTTTTAATAAAAAATAATTATTTTTTATACAACACTATGCATATTGGGTCGTAAAATTTGATCAATTTTGTACATTTTTCTCAAAAAAAATTGTTTTCATAAATGGAAATTTGTTTTTAATTATATTTATTTAAGTATTCAGTACTAAATATAATATTTTATAAACTAAAAATTAATTTTAATTTAACTAGGTGTTTTGTTTATGTAATGGCAAATATACTAACCACGTAAATGTTTTAAACTTTTGTTTTGATTTTTAATTTTATTTTTTTATATTAAGTTTTTTGTCGTTGAATTGAATTGAAGATCACTTATAAGTTTATACATATAAAGTATGAGCTTGTGTTTAATGGATGTGACATTACATATAAATCATAAATTAATTCACAAATAAAATAAAATAAAAGTTAAATAAAACGACAAAATAAGTCATGAATTTTATTGCTTTTATATGTAATATATATATATTAAAAAAAATAAAGCAAAAAACTTATTGAATGCGCGGATATAATAATGAATTTGCTTTTAGTTAATCTGATGACAAATTTGATTATATTTTTGCTTTTTTCTACTCATTTAACTGTAATTTGAAGATAACATATAGTTTTTCAAAAAATGACCAAATAATTATTGTATTTATTATATAAATGTATTTATATACCAATCGTTTTGAACTAAAAATAAAATAAAAACATAATTTAGCTTATTTTTCATATGTATGACTTTATGTTCACTCTATATATTACATTGCAATTGAAAGTTTGACTTTTAAAAGTAAATTTATACTTACGATATCTACTCAAATGGTATAATAAAAATATTATTTATAGCCATCGTTATTTTGCATTTATTTTGCCAATTATTAAACAAAAAATTATTTAATCAAAATAAAATATAACTTATAAATTATAACTTATAAATTATAACTTAATAAGTTAAACTTATATATATTTCCCTATAGTAATATATATATATATTATTATTTCAAATTAATTAAAAGATTTATAATTTATAAATAAAATAAAGATTACTAGCAGCTGCTTAATATAAAAAATTTACAATAATGTTTGTTATATTATTATTACTATTACTTATAGACATCATATGATTTGGTATAGTATTTATTACTTAAGTAGTGATCAAACATTTTATGT
>JAQIWK010000559.1:0-15107 GCA_034695265.1 Dissorhina ornata | reverse complement strand
TGTTTGGCCGATTGTCTGCAAAACACTTTGGGTTTGATTTGCAATATATTGTGGAGACTATCGCTACACAACTCCATCTCAATATACAATAAGTTATTTTCAAACCACGAAGTATTATATTGTACCACATATTGTGATCTAACGTTAATTAAATTAGTTAATTCTTTTTCAGCTTGTTCTTTATCTATTCCTATTATCAATTACTTAATTAATTTTACAATTATATAACTACTTATATATTTAAAACATATTTACCTGAAACATTTATTATTTTAATTGCCATATCAACATTATATGTTTTATTTTTAACTTTGTACACCACTCCAAATGATCCTGATCCTATTTTGTATAATTCATCATAATCTCGTAAATACACCGATGATTGAAATTCTATATTAAATATATTATTATTTATGTAAATTTAATAAAATCTTAAATTAAATAAAATCTAACCATAATGAGAGTTTTTAATTATATTAAACATTTCATATAAAAATTGTTGAAATTTAGTTATTAAAAATGTTTTTGAAAGACCTTTTAATATTTTAAAATCACATTTTATATTAATTGTTTTATTTGTAACTTTTGATTCATTAACAAATACGTCAAACTCATTTGTATAATTTATTATGAATATCAATATTATGTATAAATCCATTAGCTAAAACATGCAAATAACAAGCATTATTTTGATGTAATATTATGTGATTCAAATTAAAATATTTGCCATAATATAATAATGTTGGGTTTTGTTGAATTACATATTCATTATTTTCATTCATATATTGTCCGCAAAAATAAATATATCCATCATTTGATTGAAACAGTGTTTTACTTCCGTTTGATATAATTGATTGAATGCCCGTTAGGTTTGCTATTAATTGTGGTTTAAATGAATTATAGCTAAAATTGTGTCCTAAATTGAACCAATGATTACGACCCCAACTAAACACATATCCCTCGTGTGTTATAGCATATGAGGAGTATTTATAACAATAAATGTGTTTTATTTGATAGCAATTAGAGTCGGTATTGAATTGCAATTGTTTGGGAACTGATATGACATCTACTTCTTCACCACAACCTGTTTGTCCAAAACTATTATCACCCCATCCGAAGACATTACTATCACTTGTTATGGCTAATGAATGATATAAACCACAACTTATTTTATGAATATTTTTATTTGCAAATCCTAATAAAGCTTTTGGTAATAAATATTCATTTGTTGGTTGACTGGCTAACTGTCCCACATCATTCATACCCCATCCGTATATACAGTTATTTTGATTTAAAGCAAAAACAAAATCCAAACCAATAATAAATTGTTGAATATTTTTGTGACACAATTGTGGGATAATTGTTGGTATTTTCACGATCTGGTTGTCACCCAAACCAAGTGATCCCCAATAATTAGATCCCAAACCATAAACCAAATCATCAATTGTCACAAACAATATATTATATCCTCTCTTATCATCAAAAACATGAAATATAATTATTTTATTAATAATATGACCACTATTTTCATATTCATTTAATATAGTACCCATTTCAATTAAATATATTCAACTAACACACATAAATTATATTAATGATATATTGTAAAAAATATAACAACAACTTTATATGTATACAAACAACTAAAATGGTTAATTTTTCATATATTATTTTATTAATAAAAACTGGTAATTAAAGTTATTTAAATTACTTTCAAGGTTTTATATTTTATATATAAATTAAAAAATTCTTATTGATATTTGATATTGATAAACCATTTAGTAAATGATAATTCAAACATGATTTTAGTAAATGTTCAAGATATCACTAATTTTTTTTATAATAATTCATATTAATGTTAGATTAAATTTAATTATTAAAAAATTAAATTTAAATATATTTTACATTTTATTTAGTTTTATAAGTGATTTAAATTTAAGTAAAATACCCATTCAGATATACAAGTGTTTGCCTACTGTGTAGTCAAACACTTGTATATCTTTTTAACAAGTTTTAATCACAATTACAATAAATCAATTTTAATCACTTTGCAATTATACGATTTTAATTTAATTTTAACTGTGTATTCTTCATCGGTATATCAATCATTTGAGATCTTCAGAAAATAGGGCCCCACTTCCCGTGACCTCCAAATCTGGACCCGAAGTCAAAGTCTGGAACTCAACACAAGTCGTTATATTTGGTATTCCCGACACATCTGTCACTCATTGTTGGTCATCGGCGACCCGAACCTTCGGACCCAAACCAATGTATTTGTGTCGCGCGGCCTAAACTCGCAGTCGACCCGAGAAAAGAACTTTTACTATCGTCTAAACCACCCCAACGTTAGGCGCTGGTAAAAGTTCATTTGGCGCCTAAACATAGTCTGTCCTGTTGGCCCGTTTACCGCACGTCCACAACAATTTAAAAAGTGTTTAATTAAAATTAACATATATTTGAATATAAGTTAAAATAACTTAAATTGTAATTTTATTTGAATTTAATAAATATTTAGAAGTAAGTTGATTAGCAACATTATAAAACTTTATTTGCTAATTAATCAAATATAATTATCATGTTAACTATTTTTTAATAAATGTCTAGCAATATGTTTGTTAACAATATCGCCAAACTTATTGTAAGCCATATGTCCTCCCGATTCAAACATCACAACTTTGATCCAATTTTTGTCATCTACTTCTATCAAGGACACTTATAGTCAGTTGTGTCCGTCACTTGTAATTTTTATGATAATAATTGTAATTTATTTATTATTTTTATATAAGTTTTTATTTAAACTTTTATATTAATTATTTGCTAAATTTTACTGTAACTTACAATTTATGTTATAAACTTTATAAACTAGTGTGGGTGGGCGCAAGGTATTAATTATATTAATTTTTTAAAAGTTTAAAAATTGTATTTATTGCAAAATTGGCATCAATTGCTGAATATTGCTAATATTATTTGACAATTAAATGTAATATTAATTAAACATTATATAAATATGGCATAGTATAAGTGCTTACTTTATGTATTACCTGTGCTATTGGTTATAAAGTGAACACGTGATTAAACATTAGCTGTTTATGGATACTATAAACATATTGTTTTATATACCTATGTGTTTGGCGTTTCAATTTTGGCCTCATTAGGTATATTGGTATCATTATTATTGATATTGTCTTGGTCAGTTTCTGTTGTTTCAGCTTGTTTCGCTTGAATTTCAGCATAGTAAATATTAGAAACAGGATAATTAATATATGTATTGCATTTGTCAAGATTAGCTTGTTGATTAGCATCTTCTTTCTCTAACTGTGTTATTACAGCCTCGACTTCGGTCACCAATTCGGTAAAAATGGGCCGAAGTTGGTGGTCATTGGACCAGCACCGCAATAGTATGTAATACACCTGTACAGGACAATAAAATGGCCTGGTTAAACGACGACGTTGCTTCAAATAATTTAGTAATTCACTGTTGTCTAAATCAGGATATGGTGTAACTCCACGGGTAAACAGTTCCCATACCAGCACACCATAAGACCAGACATCGGTTTTTGTATTATAAATGCCCTTTTCTATTGACTCGGGAGACATCCATTTGACAGGAAGTTTGCGTTTCTCATTGCCGGACCTATAATAGTCTGTTTCGTAGATATCACGGGACAGACCAAAGTCGGCCACTTTGACGAACAGGTCAGAGTCAAGCACACAGTTACGAGCGGCCAAATCTCGGTGAACATACCTCTGACCCGACAGGTAGTCCATACCTAATTACAACAAAACAGTTATAATGAATTACAAGTTATTTGTTCACTATTTAGGTGATAATGACATACTTATAAACTTAATAAACAACTATCGGTAAACCTCGGCTCATTATTTGAGAAATGGCATAATTGTACTTTAGTATTACATGTGCTATGGCTAATGATTTTAGTTTGGCAATTTCCCTTGGCAATTGTTGCTAATTTCGCAGTTATTGCTAAGAAATTGCTAACAAAATTTATAGTGTTTTGGCAATCTTTGGCAATTGTTGCCAATATTGGCAATTATTGGCAATTTTTAGCAATTTCGTAAAATAAAAATTTTTGAGTTGCGATTTTAGTTCCAAAATCTCTTGTATTTTTATGAAAAACTAAAAATTATTATATTTTAGAGTTTATTACTACTTTTAACTAATTTACTGTTAAATAAAGTGTAATTTATCAGTTTTAAAACTTTGTTTAATATTGCAAATAATATATTTTCACATGTAAACTTCAATATTTGAACGCCATTTGTTTTTAGCAATATTGCCAGAAATTGCCAATAATTGCGAAATTAGCAATTGCTAGCAATTTTACTAAAATTGCTAAGAATTTCTATCATTAGCTATGGCTTTCAATAAGCGGCGCAAGGATTAACGGTAGATATTCATTGAGATTATAGACATACCCATTGCTATTTGTATGGCAAACATTAAAAGCAATTTAACGGTTGGTTTGTTGTTACCGTTGCGTATATACGACAATAAGTCTCCATTTGCCATATAAGGCAACACAACCATCGGTATACCCCGGTCTTCAAAACATATCCCGATTAGTGTCAACACGTGTTGATGAGTGAAGTCTTTCATTATAAGTCCTTCTTTAAGAAACGACTCGACGTCCATCTCATCCCTAATTATAGCTAAATATCAAATCAATTAAATGTAAACCATTTGGTTTGATATCCGTACCAATCATTCACATACTTTTAACGGCTACATCCTTTTCGGTCTTATTATGGGACGAGTAAAGTAAGGCTTTATAGACTTGACCAAAGTTACCCTTGCTAATTTTTGCATCCAAAACTAAGTTTTTCCTTTCAATAAGTATGCGTTGAGTCCGTAATAAATTTATTATCTCTTCCGATACTTGAAATCTTGGCGACCGTACGTCCGACTCGTTTGTTTCAACTTGTGGTGCAAAACATAAAATTAAAATATTAAAATATAATTATATATAATTATACAAAACGGATCGTGAAATTACTCTATATCAATTTGCGACATATTTTTTGAATTATATAATATAAAAAGTTTTTTGAATTGGTTTAAAAAATCATAAAATAGTGTTAAACATACCATCAAAAGATTTGATTGTTAAGTTGGGAGGAATGGGTTGTTTGAGTAACGGTAGACGTTTCCGGTAGATGAACAATACGGTGGCCGACATCGCAACTAATATTCCCAATACGATGGCCACTATCGCACCCAAACTCATTGGTGCTGACTTGTATTCATTAGGACTAGTTAAAGAATGTAAACTACAATGTGTTAACTATACTTAACCCATTTTCATTATTGATAAAAAGTACTAGTAACTTGCTACTCACATATACTACAATTTGTGTTTACATACACATTTTAATTAATTAATTAATATTTGAAAATTTAAAAGTTTAATACATCGTTATTATATCTAGCAAAAATATAGTTTTTTGTTAAACACTAACTTATAGTTAATATAATGTAATAAAATAATAATTATTCAAATATTCAAAAATTTATTATAAAATTACTTATTTTTAGATAACTTTGTATTTTAATGTTTTAAATACTACAACTAATACGTTATCATTAACATTTATTTGATTTTAATTCATTGTTAGAATATTTAAAAAAAAATTATATCTCAAATAGTATAAATTATGGGTTAAATATAGTTAAAGTAATGTACTTATAGAAGAGTTTTACAAAATTGTAAATCTTATACCTATCCCCGTCTTTCTCACGATTTTCATATTTAACAGTTAATGGGGCAAAAACACCGCCAATTACTGGTCTATTAGCAAATCCGGGCGAATCACCTGACTTGGTATTGACCCAATCTGAGAAAGGTACATTTGAATTCGTCTCCCTTAACCATTGGGCAGTCCTTTCAAACATTGATTGTCTAAGTTTGGTATTAGTAGATGAGGCGGCCGTAAACATAACCCAATCAAACTTGGTATTATAGTTACCACTTTCTAAGGGAACGCCGAAATTTTCCTGTATCTTTAAATACCATTCATCTTGTTGTTTGTAAATCTATAATTATAAATTTAAAAAAAGTTATATTAATTAATGTTTAAAAATATCTATGATTTTTAAAACAAACCGATTGGGGTATTAATTTAGTATCTAATAAGACATCGGCATATAAATTGTAAACCATAGACCAAGTGTCAGGAGTGTTGTAACTTAATTTAAGATGTTTATTAGACGGATCTTGGCCCATACGCATCCATTCAATGACGTATTGTTCAGCAATTCGTCTATAATGAGCTTGGTCATCTTTATTGCCAATAACTTCAGCCAATTGAGCCATAGCGCCGATACCGATAATGGCTTTCACCGATAGATTTGTAGAGTTTTTTATTTTTCCCAAAAAGGCATCAGTTGTCAGGGCATTGCCTAATAAATTAATTAACAATCTTAATTATATTCAATAAAAATAATTATTAAAATATCTAACTACACCTGTGATCAATCCGTGATCTACCAAATAATTTGCCCACTGTTTAGCAATTTTGTAATGATCTAGGGCATATTGTTTATCGTTAGCCGCCCTAACATAGGCCGACATCATAATCAATATATTAGCACTTTCTTCGACCTCCATATCCATCTGTCGGCCATCTATATGTCCAATACATTTGGGGTAATTATTGCCCAAATCATGGGTACAGTATTTCATTGGAAAAAATCCTCGCTCTTGATTGTCGAGCAATGGATCCAAAAGATATTTAATTAGCTTAGGATTCAGATATAACTGGACGGGAAAGTGTGGATAAACTGCATCTACTGTTTGACATTTACCACTCGAGGATATCTCCTTCAACATCATCCATGGTTTTTCAGGTGTGCCCACCATTTCTGTGCCACCGTATGCCTAATAAGTTAAATTCAATTATTGTAATAAACTTAAAAACTACTTAATATAACCTTAATTTATTAAACACTTTTATTTTCTTAAATAATTTATTAAAAGTAAAGACAAATACCTGTCTGAGTGCCGCCGATACGACTTTAACATAGCTTTCTCCGCCAACCCTTCGGGCGTCGTTTGAAATTTTAGTGTCCAAATCATTGGCCCGTTTGAGTGCATCTCTGGCATCGGTGATGACAAAGTCAATCATTTTATTGTCGTCGCCATTGAAATAGCTTTCCCAGAGTTGGTTGAGCTGTGAATCGGTGTATTCAATGGCCGGTCGGCGCACGTGTGCGATGCCGTAGTAATACGGTTCAGATATTTGGGAAGCTATCATAAATGAACGGGAAAATGCAATGCCCGGCCAGTTATCATTGATTTTACGGTAATTTTTGTCTACAGTATTGTCGAGTCGACCCGTTTGGACAAACTTTGTACGCATATTAGGGCAACCATTAGCCTACATATTTAAAATTTATTGTTGTTATAATTACATTTTTTAAATAAATTATTTTAAATATTTTATAAATCACTTCATAATAGACGGCTGAGTCAGTAAAAAATTTAACCGTTCCCCATTGAGCAGCATCTAAAACATTTTATTAGTTTATTTAATTAATTATAGCTTAACTATTATTATAATTAAAAATTATTAAAATTATGATTTTCTTACCTCTATTTTCTTGAAAAACTGTTTGATTTTTCAATTTAATGTTAGCATTAATTAGATTTACATTAACTTTATTGATATCCCATTCAATGACTTCATTTTGATCACCCGATGCCCACTCACCGCTTATATCCATATAAACCTGTATCTCATGACTGTAACCATTCAAAGTTCGGGCGCTAATCGCTATATAAGAGGCCGGAAGTGACAGTTTTTTAAGGTCTGTCGGGTCGATGGGAGTGAAGAAATTGACGGTCAGTTCAACCGATTCGGCTTCAAATGTGAAGACAGACTGCGTTGGCGTCACTTTAAGTGATGTTTGTTTGGCCTGTAGTTTAGTACCAATATTGTCTTGAGTCGGACTTCCCATAAACTCATATGTTTTACCGGATTTTGGAAATCTAATCAAACCGGCCATACCATTGATATCTCCCGTCCAAAATCGTGGCCAATTGCCCATTAATTGTTTACTAGTCATCCAAGTGGATAGATAGGGACCCTTCACTACTAGTGGTACGGCCGGCAATACATCTATAGTTCAAAAATATAAAAACTATATCAGATATTATTTAAATTTAATATATATATATAAATTTTAATACCGTTATTGCTGTTTACAGTGTTTAAAACAAAGCACCCTAAAAATAATACAATTGTTTTAAAACACATTTTAATAATAATTAAAGTTTTCAGTCGTCTATTTCTAAACTAATAATTTACAAATAAACTGCATTTCAATTTATATTATTTGATTTTTTATCAATATGTAAATTAGTGAACACTATTTGTATTCATCACTATATTATATAAATAGTCTACATAATATATAATGTATGTTTATATCAAAATTTAAATATTATCTAAATTTATATAACTGTAACAGTAGCACCAACATTAAATTTAATATAAAAACAGTTTTCTCAAATATTATTTCAAATTTTTAAAATTTTATCAAATAGATTAGATTATACTTACTATAATTTATTAATTAAATAAATCATATCCTTTTGATTGACTCACAAATAGTCAAAAAGTTATGGATTGAATGCCTAGAACTTTGAATTTCTCAACCAATTTATATATTTTATACTTTAATTTCAACGCCGTTTGTTACATACATTTTGGGAGTGAGACATATTATCGAAAACCATTTTATCGAATAGCTAATAAAACTAAACTAAATTAACTTAACCAAACCTAACCTAGCCTAACTTAATCTAACTAACCTAAACTAACCCTATAAATTTATTTTTAAAAAGTTAAAAATGTAGTTTTATTAACCATTCGATAAAGTGGTTTTCGATAATCTGTCTCAGAACGATACATTTTGAGTTTGCAATACATTATCAGTTATATACCAAATCAAGTAAAGCATTTACATTGAACTAAAGTTAAGCTTGTACAGTCCTTTGCACAAAATTTCGGACAAAACTTTTTATCAGGTTGCTTATCACATCATCGGCCTTAATAATTATCTTGGTAATTTAGATAATATATTAATCTATAATATATAATTCCACAAATTTTATTAGCTCTTACACAATTACCTATGGGCCATCATTGCCGTGGTGTCTATAAATCAAAATTGCAAACTATTTACAGTTTAATTTGTTTAATAAAAATAAGTTTTAAATAGATTAATACCGTTATCAACATCCTGCCACTGTATTTCAAAAATTATGAAATCACTATAATATTTATTGCAATAATTATTAAAATTGTAATATTTATTACAATGTTTGTAATTGATGTAATATTTCTGTTTTAAGTTTTTATTACATTTAAATTAATTATACAGTTAATTTTATTATAACTTGCAAATTATGTTATAAACTAGTGTGGGTAGTCGGGGGAGGTCCAGTCCAAATGTATTCTATTTATTATTTCCTATAATGCAGATAAAAATTATGTATAAATATAATTGAATACATTTTTAAACTTACACATGAAATATTAATATAATAATTATAAACCACATTAATTATATTTGTGAAACTAGTTTTATAATTACAATAATATTTTTAAAATGAAGATAATTTTATTAATATCAGCGTTGATAGTATTGGCACAATGTTTGCCAACACCCGATGAGATTGAAAAAGAGTGGCAAAACTTTAAAGTATAAATAAATTATATTTTAATTAATATATAAAATAATTTATAAATTATATTATATTTGTTTAGATTAAATACCGTAATAATAGTGTGGATACGTTGGCCAACGATGACAAACGCCGACAAATATTTGCCGACAATTACCGATCAATAGTGAAACATAACTTGGAGGCCGACGCCGGTAACCATACGTACCGAATGGGTGTCAATCAGTTCACGGATATGACTGCCGATGAGTTTGAGCATAAAATGTTGGGTTTAAAAGCCAATACAGTACTCAATATAACTAACAATCAACAAAACATGACTGAATTTATTAAACAAACTGATATTGAATTGCCCACAAGTGTTGATTGGATGGCACAAGAATCCCGGGTTAAAGACCAGAGACAGGTCGGTTATTAATTATTGGCTAATTTTATTTTTTAAATTAACAACATATATATTTAAATTAATCATACTAATTTATTTTAAATCATTAAATTAATTATATAGTGTGGAGCATGTTTTGCTTTTGCAGCTATTGACACTATTGAAAGTATGTATTTTGTTTATAAATAACTTATCATTTTACTAATATTTAATTTAATTAATTTGTAATGTGTGGACAACTTTTAGGTCACTACACTATAACCAGTGGTCAGAAAATAGAGTTATCGCCACAAAATATAATTGATTGTTTGGGTCGACCCGATGTATGCACTAGTGGTGGCTCAGTCTTAGAGGTATACCAATTGGTCTATAATGAGGGAGGGGTTGAGTCCGAACATGACTATCCTTACCAAGGGTATTATCAAGGATGTAGGTATAACCGTAATTTAGCTCAATTAACTCTCAGTGGTGCCCAATATTATACAAGTGGCAATGAAAATGTATTAAAATCTATGGTAGACAAAGGACCAGTGGCAATTTACATTTTTGCTTCAAACAAATTGCAACATTATCAATCAGGAATATTTTCTGATGATCAGTGTAATCATCCAGTTAATCATGCTGTTGTAGCTGTTGGCTATGGTGATGGTCAAGATTATTGGCTAATTAAAAATTCATGGGGTACTTCTTGGGGTGATGGGGGCTATTTTAAATTAGCCCGTAATCAGGGCAATATGTGTCAGGTTGGCTGGTATTGTTTCATCCCAACTGGTGTTCATAAAGTTAATCATCAACAACAAGTAAAAGTTGGCAATAGTGCTGCTGGAAATATACAGTATAGTTTATTTGTATCTAGTTTAATGTTATTTGCACATTATATACTTAATTAACTTTTTGCATTGTTTTAATTTTACTATATTTAATTTAAATATAATTTACAGAAATTAGTATAATAAAAATAATTTGTAATGCTTATATAATTTGATTAAATTTTTATTTTGATCTAAATTAGCAAAATGTTATAAATATATACCTTAATTTGGTAGTGGGACTTTAAGCATTTTTATAATCAAAAATAACTAATATCCAGTTAGCATTAAGCAATAAAGCAAACTAGCATAAGTGCATCAGTTCACACTTTAGTAGATAATAGTTGTATTATTGCACACATCATGGGCGCAAAGTTTAACAGTAGATGATTATATAGTTTACAAAAATAAAAATTATATTTTACACTGAATTTCTAACAATTAAAACAAATAAAAATTGTTTACATAATTAATAAATATATTGAATAATTAAAAAAATAATTTCGTTGCTATATAAATACGGTTGTTTTTTTTGAGTATTTTAATTATTTTTAGTTGAATAAGCTAAAAACTAAAATAATAAGTATGTAATTTAAAATAATATTCATAATTGATTAAAAGACAAATTGAATAAATTTGATATAAAGTTTTATATAAACAACATAATAGATTACATTAATATTTTGCAATATTGTTTTTAAACGGATTTCAAAGGTATGTTTAATTTACGCAATTAATTTCATATTTGTCTTCAGTATTGGTATAAATAATAACCATGATACAAGATATTAAAGATGAATATTACATATTATCATCTCTAATATGTTTATCATTTGTTTGAGTCAAATATACCGCTTCCCTATCATTACGAAACTCAGCCCAAAGATTACCAGTAGATGGACTGAAATAATAAATTAAAATACAATTATATCAATTTATAATTATTACTTACTTAACTTATAGTTATATATAACTTACACTTTACGTTTACGGTATATAAATAAAATTATAAGTATGAGATTACTGGCTATTGCTAAAACTAATGCAATTGCCAACCAAATGCTATTACAATGAAATCCGTTTGCATTTATTTCATTATATACTACTGTATTATTAATTAATTTATTCAATTCGGGTGATATGCTAGCTAAATGATTAATAGTATTAACATGGTTATTATTATGATTAACAAAAGTTAGGTTACAAATCAAATAAAACTTACTTGTTGTTAATTTGTCGTCTTGGGTTGTAGAATAAGTGCTAATTGTTTGGACAGTTGTCTTTAGATAAATAAAAACATATATAAAATAAAAAGTAATTCAATTTAAATAAAACATTTAAATAATTTATATAAAAACATTACCGTTTCATTATTACAAGGAATGCTTATACGACTATCGCAAACGCACCGGTAGTTTAGTTGGACGGGTAGACAAATGTGCGGACACTTCACATTAGCGCACCGGTCGATGGCGTTTACCATAGACTGACGGCTACTGTCCAACACTCGTATGCCTTCAATATCGATATGGGCCGTCACTAATGTTACTTCTGACGTACCATTCAGACCTTGCTTATTGGTCATGTGAATGGCATTGTTTTCATATGAAGACCAGATTATATTATTACCAAATATATCCATTGAAAATGGGTTATTGAAAAGTGTTTTAGATTCTATGATCTTGATTAAATTTAAACCATTATAGTCTATCGAGTAGAGCTTGTCATTGAATGTATCGATAAAGTATATGGTTTGTGCGCCAATATCCAGAGTTAATGTTTTGGGTATTTCTACATTAGTGGTCAATACCTTACGGTCTGATCCGTCCTGATTAGCCTGCATAACTCGCCCATTGTATAGCCATTGTGTCCACACTAGTAGGCCATTGATGGGGTCGATGGCTAAGTCACCCTGAAATTGGCCATGTTTGACCACATTGTACGAGGAGCACATCAGACCACTACCTTCATTATTACCCATATAATATACTTCAATACCTTCTTGTATTGACAGATATAACAATTGATGGATCCAGTCATAGGCCAATCGCTTTGAATCGGATTTCCAATTACACAAATGTGTAATTTTGGTATATCTTGATGGCTTTGATTGATCAATTGGACCCGCATTCAATTGCCAACTATCACTACCACTAAATTCAAGCCAATACAAGACATTACGGTTATAATCGTAGTCTAATTCAGTGACCCATCTGGTGTCCGTAATTATATTATAGGATTCACTATAATTAGTGTTTAAGTTTTTGTCAATATCTGGTTTCAGGTAAATGCCTTCAAGGAAAACAGCAAATAATAGTTTTGTTTGATTGTCTAATACAGTATACGATGGTTTGGCTAAACGACTGTATGTGTCACAAGTTAAAAGTTTTATATAAATTGTTAGACAAATTATAATTGTTTTGTCAAACATTTTGTTAAATAAATTATACACTTAATGAAAAATCAATTGAAATTTAATAGTAAACTAAAAGATTATTTATGAAACCACTTTATTATCAAAATAACCTTTTTAGATTTTATAGATTAATTTTTATAAATTGAAAAACTTTTTTTTAACTTAATTAATGAACAAGTTGTAAAATTCAAACATTGCAAAAATTGATTATTTTAATTGCGTTATATACTAACTTTTAGTAACTAACAAGTTGTTTTTATTGAAATTTGAAAAATGCAATTTGCAAGCATTAGTCACAAAAGTCTTATCAATAGGGAAGCAAATAGGGAGCCGCGTTAACCCTCTAACATTATTGCATTAAGACTATTGGGAAGTTTGGATACCAATGCTATGTTTTACAAAAATTGCAATGTAGATATAGATTTTAAAAAATGATTAAAATATATTATTCTTATTTTGAAAAATTAAATTATAGTTGACAAGCTATATTATAAAATTTTATATTTTGGTGACTTATTTAATTAGATTTGAATTATAAAAAAAGAAGAAATATTTTTAACAATTTTCATTTGTAATTTTTGGCTTACATTTGTAATAATTTGGTTATTCCGATAAAAAAACATATATAAATAACGAACTTTTAACTTTACAAGACTGTTATTACTTGTGGAGGGACTTATATCCTAAAAAATATTACGTTTTTATTAATTATTAATAAAATTAATTAAACATTAAGTTGGTTGAGTTTATGTTTAAAATTATTTATAATATAGCATTGGTATCAAAATTTCCCAATAGTCTACATATAATAGTGTTAAAGGGTTAACGGGGCTCCCTTATTTCTTCTCTACTTATCAATTAAAAAAACATATGAAAGATATAAGCTACTGGCATTTAAATAACAAATTATATAAATAAAAACGAAATTGATAAACTAATCAAAGTTTGGGCTATTTATGAGTTAATGATTAAGAAAGAAATTCATTAAATTAATATTTTGTTTAACTTATTATTCATTAAAACTACATGTATTGTGCATTTAAATATATTATCATATAAAATTTATATAAATGGTGTTTATATTATTGTATTTGAATCTAATGTTACTATTATTTATATAAATAAAGAATTATTATACAAAGTAAAACTTACAAATATTGAAAATAGTTTACAAAATTATTAAAACAAATTATTATTATTTGGCGGTATTAAAAAAATTAATTGCTTAATAAAATTATTGTAATAAATAAATAAATACTAAAATTATTTAAATTTATGGATTTTAAATTTATAAAATAAAAATTAATTTACAAATATTATTATAATTTTATTTATTAAAACATAGTAAATAATAATTAAAAATCTACATTAATTTAAATAATTATAGTCAATATTTCGAAACTAATTCATACATAAACTAACATATGTTTTATTATTATATTGAATACAAATGTTTTATATGTATGTTTGACGTAACAAATGAATTAAATATTATTTTATAATTTATCTTGGTTATAACTTGCATATAACAAAAATTAAAAATATAAGATACATAACTTATATTCATTTAACAAACTTTTAATTAGTAAAAATAAATTGGTTGTTGCAAATAGATATAAGAATGAAATTATTGTTTTACTATTGTGCTGTTATTGCTAGCACTTATAATAATATTTAAACAGCAAAACAGGATTTAACTTTTTCTTTAATTATAATTATATGCTTCATAATCATTAGTTTTAGTTATTTTAATTGTTTTATTCATTTATAAAGTTGCATGCAAAAAAATA
>JAQIWK010000558.1:0-15135 GCA_034695265.1 Dissorhina ornata | reverse complement strand
TTGTAAATAATATTGAAATGAATGGTTAGATTCGTAAACAAGTTGAGGACAAAAGGGGTGAAAATTTTGCTGAATTTACACCAATTAACTTCAGGACACAACTGGTCAATGGTACCAATTACTTCATTAAAGTAATTATATTATAACACAACTCATCCAATCACTAATTGCATGACTCATTGCAATAACAGGTTCGCGTCAATGATGGCCGATATGTCCACATCCGTACTCATAAGGCATTCAGCGGTGAAATAAGTTTCGCTAACTTTGAGGACAACAAGACTCTCGAGGAAGACATCACTTACTTTCACTGATTTCAACAGTTAGTCACTGGAAGTAACAATTGATTCCCTATTTGTTTATTATTTGACGAATTAATTAAAACTGATTTTAAATATATTTTCTATAAATTAAATTTTTTTAATTAAATTTTTATTGAAACCAAAAGTTAAGTTAAAACTTAATTAAATAGAAAATGAATATCAAGTGTTAAGTTGTTTTGTATATACAAATAGGTTATGAAATCTTCACTTATTTAATAAAATCAGGATTTTTTCGCAAAAGTACGAAACCCTCGAGAACTGGAGTTAATGGCAGGTACTCTTCGGTGGCCAATTCAGCCCTTTCGCCCAAAGCCAGCAAAACAGGTGTTGTATGCGTTTGAAATCCGGTTATGGTCTTAGGCTTACCGGCCTGTCCCACAACATCGACAGCCTGTCCTACTCTAACGGGAACTGGCAATGGGTTGAGCTCTTCATCCAATGTGATTAACATTCGGGGCTGAATAGCAGTTACCAAATAGTAGAGCAAGTAATGGGACTTCAAAATAGTTGATTTCACGTCCAATAGGCTGATCACTGTAGCCAAGAGTCCGGCCAAAGCGGTGGGCATTAGAAGTTGTCTTTCAGAGTTGAAAGGCGATAGAGTAAGCGTTCCTTTTCCCAGATGTGTCAGTCCCTGTGCTATGCGAACCATAAACAAACAGTTCTGCTCTTTAGCGTGATATTGAGCTAATTGTCTCAACATTGTGGCCAATCGGGCGTTGTTAGTGCCGGCGCCCACCAAACCCATCGCAAAGATTGCATTACAGGCAACATCTGTGTCCGAGTCGTGACTGAATTTACTTAAAGTTTCCAATATATTGAGTTTGGGATTTGAAATGGATGTGAGGGCCAGAGCCAGAGGAACAGATCTCTTGATCATCGGTTCGCCGTAACGAAGCAAATGTCCAAAAGCTCTGAATGCCATTTCGCAACTGATATCTTCGGCCATAGCTATCAAACCTATTCCAACCGTTGCCACAGATTGTTGCCACGAATAGTCAACACCTTCTGGTTTGGCAACACTCGGCTTCTTGTTCTTATCAGTCTTATCAGTTGTCGGTTGTTCTTCGGCTTCCTTTTCATTCTTTTCGGAACAGATGTGAAGCAAACTTTGAATCTTAAGGACATTTCCAGTGGCCGCGTATGCGCACACGTCGACCAATGTCTTGGACAGAGCTTTAAGAGATTGGTTTTGTATGATTTCGAGCGCCGCCTCAATCGCTTCCGAACTCTCCTGTTTGCCTAAATAGCAGAGTCCTAACGCTAATGGAAGGAATCGCACAAAGTTGTCCTTAACGTCCAGATCAGGCTTTTCAATGAACACTTGCATTATATTTGAAGTCACATCACTATTACCCGAACCAACAGCTATCAGACCACATGACAACGCCGTCACTCCAATCACTTCAACGGACGACTTACTGTCGGACAAAACGGGCAGTAAAACAGAGAGAACGTCACTGCGATTAGAGCCGGCGTACGCCAACCCTAAGCCAATTATAGAGCCGACTCTCATTTGCATCGAGTTGTTGGTCACGTAGTCGACCAACAGAGCAAGAGCTGGATCGCAGTCGTTACGGACTCCACAGTTGACAACACCGCACGCCAAAAGAGCTCCAGCTTTGATGTTATCGTCGGTGGAGTAGAGGTATTTGTCGATCTGTGCCAGACCTCCGTCCACATCCCATAAGAGTATGAGACCCAATGAAGCGGTTGCGCTCATCATTCCGTGATCTTTATTCTTATAGAGCCATTTGTTGCCGTCTTCGCACAGTAGGATGCGGTCCCTCCCAAACGCCGCGTTCACCAAACCGTTTACAAAACTTGAGGCCAGATTAGCGCGGGCAGAGTCCACAGCACCAGCGCTACCAAAGGCCGGACGCGTCGGGTTCTCCAAATGGGTTTTGTAGATATCGTCAGGCGTTTTGGGCTCAAGAATGTCCAACTCTCGCGCCAATTGCAAGAAATGGGTATTGAGTTGAGTGTTGGAAATAATTTCCAACAAATCTTGATCTTCAATATCATCCATAAGGAAGATCTGTTGCCTTCCAATCATAAACGATAACTGTTTCTGAAGTACGGGATCTTCACAGCTCTTGAAGATGTTTATGATTCTCTTCAAGTCCTGCAATTGCATCGCCAAACGCAAGGCTTCGCTGTATTTGTTAAACTTGAGGAATATGTCAAACGAAGTGGTCAAGAGAGTCGTGTTTTCGGGGTCGGGAACGAACGGCACACAACTCGTCAAATACAGACACACCTTCTGACACAAGTCGTCGTTATCGATGTACTGTCCCAACAGATCCAACCGCTCGATCTCCATCAACAAGTCAGCCGCTTCCGACTCGGCGTTGTGTAGCATATTATACGGTATTATGTCCTCAACTAAACCCAACAGTTGTTTTTTGCTCTCTTCGGTCGCCTTCTCTGACTGCCATTCATTGGCGATCTCACCCGACAAGTGGCGCACATATTCGTGACCCCACGACCCGATAGTCTCGTGACTACCGATTAACCGATACTTAAGTGCTTCGCCACTCGTATTGACCGATTCATTGGGATTGATAGTCATCGCCAGAATTGATATGATGTCAGCCATAAACCGCTTCGTGTCTTCGGTCGGCATTTGAATGTAGAGGTCTTTGAGTGTCTGGTAATGTGGTCTCAAAAATTTAAGTGGTTTGGGAACCGATGTCATCGAAGTGGTCGCACTTCGGATGTGCTGTCGAAGCGATTCCAACGCAGACTTGTATAGCAAAGTGTCACTCTCTTTGAGACGTTGGACACATAACTCCAATTCCTCCTGAAGTAGTTTGTCCTCTTCGGACAAATCCATGTCTTTGTCTTCCACACCATTCTTAGTGGTCTTCTTTGAGTCCAACTCTTTCTTCTCGTTATCGGCTTTAGTCTCACTCTTTGTTGTCTTGTCTTTCATTTTTGATGACAAAACTCAGCCACAAATTGTCGCTTCAATTATAGTCAATAAGTGATCAATGGATCCAATGAATGGTCGATGAAATCAATTCAAATCAAAACAAACTCGAAGTCAGTGTTGAATAGAGTCTGCAATAAGTGCTGATTCACTGATCACTCGATCCGCACATTAAATGCACAATAAATGCAATTCACGGCACAAATGAACGCTATTTCAGTACTTTATTAGTTAATAGTTATTACAAACTAAACATTAAACATATAATTAAAAAAAGTAACGAATCATCGATTTGTTACCACCAATAACGTTGACGCCTATTATAGCGCGTAAAACAAACTATATTACAGTAAATACCGGTGGAAGTGATACGTGATTGACATTCAAGATTAATGATTAAACCATTAATTTTAATTAAATAATAATAAATAGTTTTAATATAATACAAAATTAGGCACACATTTATAGTTATAACTTATTTACACATTTAAAGTTTGTTAAACAAATATTTAATAAATTTTTAAAAAAATTATCAAGATGAGTAATGATGGCAAGTTGATTGTACGGATAAATTACATATTAACTTTACCTAAAGTTGGATTAAAAAGTTAATTAAACTCAATTAAGAGTTTATTCAATATTAACCAATTAAAGCGGTCGCGTGTATATTGAAAATATTGACCAAATATAAGGCCAACACTTGATTACCGAAAATCTCGTGATTTAAATGCCAACCAATTAATTGTTGAATTTGTTTTAAATTTGATTTTTCATTCGACCACTCGTTTGGATCTCAAGAGCTCTTTGTTTCCAAAAGTTTTGTCATTCAAATGAAAATCAAATTTTAAGTTTTAATTTATTTATATAAAAAACCAAAAAAAGAGTAAAATTTAATATAAAAACTTATCAATTGATATAAAATTGATATAAAAAATTAGATTTGAAGTGAAAAGTCGTTGAAAAGCAAAAAAAGACAATGACTTCGGGACCTAACTATTCAATGGCTTCACTATATGTGGGCGATCTGTCGCCAAATGTAACCGAAGCCATGCTATTCGAGAAGTTCTCAACTATTGGTCCGGTGCTATCGATCCGTGTATGTCGTGATCTGCTGACCCGTCGGTCTTTGGGCTACGCGTACGTCAACTTCCAAGAGGTGTCGGACGCCGAGAAAGCCATCGAAACAATGAACTTTGATGTCCTGAAAGACAGAGCTTTGCGCATAATGTGGTCACAACGAGACCCGTCGTTGCGTAAGTCGGGTGTCGGTAATGTGTTCATCAAAAATCTGGACAAATCTATTGACAATAACGTGATGTTTGACACGTTTTCGACTTTTGGAAAAATCCTGTCGTGTAAAGTGGCCCAAGACTCACATGCACTCAGTAAGGGCTATGGTTTCGTACACTTCTCCACTGAAGAAGCGGCTACTAATGCCATTAATAAAGTCAATGGTATGCTATTGAATGGCAAAAAAGTATTTGTCGGTAAATTTGTGCCAAAGACTGATCGCAAAGACGTCGCCGAAAGACAACAACACTTCACTAATGTTTACGTCAAACATCTAACCGATGACTATGACGACCAATCGCTGACTAAACTATTTGAAAAGTTCGGCAAAATATTGTCCGCAAAAGTTATGATCGACGAGAAGACGGGAAAGAGTCGGTGCTTTGGATTTGTATCGTTTGAAAGCACAGAATCTGCTCAGAAAAGCGTCGAAGAGTTAAACGGGAAGAAAGAGATGTCTTCAGGGAAAGTGCTTTATGTGAATCGGGCGCAGAAGAAGGCCGAGAGAGTGCAAGAACTAAAGCGTCGGTTCGATGAGTTGCGTCAACAGCGCATCAATCGATACAAAGGCATCAATCTATACGTCAAAAATCTGGAAGAATCAGTTGATGACAAACGTTTGGCTCAAGAGTTTGAAGCGTTCGGTACGATAACGTCGGCCAAAGTCATGTGCGAATCCAGTACGGGTCGGTCGCGCGGATTCGGCTTCGTTTGCTTCTCAACAGCAGAAGAGGCACAGAAGGCTATCAACGAAATGAATAACAGAATTATAGACAAAAAACCTCTGTATGTGTCGCACGCCATGAACAAAGAAGAGCGCAAAGCTTTTCTTAACCAACAGTTCATCAAACAAAACAATGCTGTCATGAGAGGACCACCAAACCCGCAGCCAATGCCGCCGCACCCGCATCTCATTCCGGCCACAATGAATCCGGCGGCCGCTGCAATGGCTTACGCGGCCAACCCGGCCATCGCTCTCAACGCTTTCAATGTCCATGGATTGGCCGCTCATTCCTGGACTGATATCCGACGCAATCGTCGGCTTAAGTTTTATTAATACGTTTGCCTTTAATTTATTTCATTTTTTAATGTATAATTTTTTATAGACTTTAAATTTTCTTAAATTGTTTTTTACTTCAATTTAATTTATAATTAATTACTTCTTATTTTTAATATTATTTTTAAAAATATTTATTTTAATTCATTATATTTTTTTGTTGTAAATTTTGTTCGCATTTCATACAAATATAAAAAAAATTGATTGATTTATATTAATAAATAAAATATATTATTAAAAATTAAGTATAAAAATAGTGATATATTTATATTAAAGTTATATAAAAATATGTGTCAAACTTGTGTCCATTGAGTGGGTGGTGAGAAGCGGTGCGAATGAGGCGGACGGGAGGCTATTGGACCTAAAATTATGCAAATATTAGTTATAATTTAACTTTAAGTTATTATTTGAAACTTAAGAGTAAAGCACATAAATAACACATACTATTGGATGGACTGTTAGTTGTGTTTGAATTTGATTTTTGTTTGGATGATTTGATTCGCAAACCTCTAAAAGCATTGGACAGTTTAGAGAAAGTTCCTGAAGTAGACTCTTGTTGTGACACATTTTGAGTGTTTGTTTGAGCGCTGTTTGAAGCGCTCTTCTTAATTGACTCTTTCTTTGAGTTTGTCTTTACATTTAAGTTATTATTTAAGTTTTTATCCTTTTTATCTAAATTCTTAACCTTTTTATTAGAATTTTTAATATTTTCTGGTTTTTCAATATTATTAACAAAATTATTGGTAATTCTATCGGAATTTAATTTATTGGTAATATTGGGTTCGCTTTTCGTTTTATTCATATTAACATTATTTTGATTGACATTTGTGTTAGTGTTGGAGTAAATGGATTCATAATTAGGTTTGAATTGTGGATACTGGCACTGGATCTGTGCGATAGTGGGCACAGGAATGTGGCGCACATTTGAAACAGTCATAAAGCCGTGTCTACCGTATAAGCTATCATAAAAAGGCAATGTTGAGTTGAGACCAGTATTTCTTAATTTCATTATATCATAATAGGAATGAATGCTTTGGTTTTGTGGTATGTTTTGTGGCACACCGTTAGCCTCTAATGGCTGTCCTCTTCTATATTTAGGTAAAACTGATTCATAAATATTATTATTAGAAACGTTTAATACTTTTATGGCATTGTTTTGATTAATACTAAAATTGTTATAATTATCCATATTATTAGTGTTAACGAGAAGTGTATCGGACACAAGATTAGGAGCAGATATGTTACACCCTCTCTGGCCAATGGCTTCATAATGGCTGTTCTGATGGACTGTCATAGCGTTAGGTTGACGTCTAGGCAGAGCAACGGATACTATAAGTCTTCCATCAGCAGTGTTTGGCAGTGAAGTGATTTGATCGATCATATGGTGATACTGATAGGTTCGGGGAGGTTTGGGCGGTGGTGGCAGCGGTTGGCTTTGTATTTGAGCATTAATTGTCATCTGAAGAGATGCTCCCATTTGGGACGCCATCTGATGCTGTATTGAATTCTGATTATGCATTTGAGACTCAATTGAATACATATTGGGAACCATTTGATGCATGGGTTGCGAAGACACTGATTGTAATTGTTTTTGTTGAAAGCGTTGGCGAATCTCTTGTTGTAATTGTTGATGGTTTTGATGATACATTTTCTGATCATTTAAAATGCCGTATTGATCCATAACTGATCCGTTGTAGCAATTTGTTTGCATTAATTGTTGCAAATTGTGCTCTAAATTGTTAACTGAATTCATGTTTGGATTGCATTCGCCATAAGTACTCTCATTTAAACAGTTGTCATTAGATGTGTTTCTTAGCTGATGGCCAACACTTAAACCAACTTCCCTTTGATTGTCAATAAACAAATTACCATTGGATTCAATCATTGATTTAGCATTTCTGGTCTTTTCTTTAATGCTTTGACTTCTATTAAGCGAAGAACTGGTTGAACGCGACCTCACAATTGGTATATCAGTTGAGATCATGTTTTGATTTTCAAATATAGCTTTAAGTTTAGCAATACTTGGCCGACGTATTACAGTAGCTTTGCCTATAAGTCTCTCGTGACGTACTTCATCGACAACACCGAAAGGACTGTTAGGAAGGGATGGCACTAATTGTGACACTGGTCTGTCTTTGACAGGCGTATTACTGGCGCTACTACTTTGACAAGCAATCACTTCTGTTTGTTGAGTCATTGGATCAGTTTCTTGCAGAAGTTGGCGTCTCATGAGAGGCTCTCCATCGCCGTCGATATTCTCATAAGTGTGCGAATCAATCATTTTTAGCTGTTGTTCAAACAGAGTGGCCACTGCTTTATAGCACAGCATGTATTGCTCTAATGTCTGAACCATTGCTATCCTTTGTTTTCTCATGTCTTTAATGATTAAATATAAACTGAAATCTATTTACAAAACAAAAGTTAAATCAATTAAATGAATGTCTCGTTTAATTAAACCAATTAAATGCAAACCTTCTCTAAGTTTTCCGGTCCTAAGTAGAGCCCAGACGTAATCAATACTACATAGAGTGCCGGTACGGCCGCAGCCGGCGCTGCAGTGAACAAGTATGGGACGGGTTTCGGATATCTGGACGTCACGCATGAGTCGCGCCAATTCAAGTATGGGGTGAACAGAGTTAGGCACTCCGTGGTCGGGCCACGTCTGGTAGTGGAACTGACATACTTTCCGCTCAATATTATCGGCCTTTACTTTGAGTGTGCGGACCAAAAAATCGGGGCATACCTGACGCCACTTCACAAATTGCACTATCATTTCAATAGACAATCAATAAAACCATAATTCAAAGCAAATGAGTCAACAGACCGGTGATATTTCCGTATTGTTGCGGTTCATTGGCGTCTTCAGGCCAGTAAGACTCGCACTTATACTTTCCCGACTCTCTCTCATTACAGGCCATCACAATGACAGTCACATCTGCTTCCCATATCATACGCCAGAAGTCTACCAAAGTGTTGGGCAGTGGTCCCTGACCTGTGGGTCACACAAACACATGCGTTACAAACAAATGGTAAACAACGATAAGGACGGATAAAAGAGCAGTCACTTACTGGCGATGTAAGCGCGGGCAGAGCCGGACGCGCCCTTCACGTAATTGGCGTTCATGTAGTCACTGCCGGGAACTCCTGGGTATTCTTCAAGTATGACTCGGCTGTGATCGTCTGTGATGAAATCAAAACAAACAATGAGTCATTTGAATCAATAGTTACATCGAGTGGTGTCTCATTACATGGAAGAATGTCTTTGTATCTGTTTTTGCGTCGATTGACATCATTTTCGCCCTCAACTGATCCACAGTTAGGATCAGTTTTAAGAGTTTCTGTCAGGTCTTTGAGTGTTTGAAACTCTTTGCGATACAAATCGATGGACTCATCTTCGGTTTCAATGCTGAGCCGATGTCTGGACTCAAGTGTCTCGAAATGGTTGAGAAAATTACGTAAAATTGATTTAAGAGGATATGATTTGACCATAACTTGCGCCAAATGGCACCAAACGGGCGCTCAATCCAGTGGTGACTAATTGTCCGACAAATGCATTGACAAAAACCATTCAAATGTAAACAAAAACTAATTGTTTGGAGACATCGACTCAAACCTCACAACAAAACCATTCATTCAATTCATTCTCCATTTATAACATTCCAGTCATTCCTCACAACAACACACCTCTACTCATAACCCATACATATATACCGTTACTATTCATCACATCCAACACTTCCCCCTCTCATTGGACAGCATTGTGTTTGTCAACAAACATAACAAACACAACAAACAAACAAAACAAAACCGTTTTGAATGTTTTGGTTGTTTTAATACAATTAGTGATAAATTGTGGTCAAAATCAATACAACACTCGTAACAATGAATCCTTTAACGTAAGCATTGAAACCATAAACTAATGATTTTATTATTTTAATCAATGATTTAAATGAAAGTAATGTCAAAAACATAACAAAACTGAATGAACGGGAGCTGACGATGGGTGTCGAGCAGAAGAACTCGTGGCATAACATGTATTCCTCGAGCGCTTGGGTCTTCATCGGTGGTCTCAACTACGAGTTAAGTGAAGGCGATGTGATAACAGTGTTTTCACAGTACGGAGAAGTGGTTAACATTAATCTGATTCGCGATCAAAAGACCGGTAAATCCAAGGGATTCTGTTTCTTGTGTTACGAAGACCAGAGAAGTACTGTTTTAGCCGTTGATAACTTAAATGGCATAAAACTCGTCAATCGTATCATTCGTGTGGATCACGTCAGCGATTATAAGATACCCAAACAGCACGAAGACATGGATGAGTCGGTTGTTAAGCTTTACAACGAAGGCTGTGCTCCTCAAGAGATGGTAGCGTCGGCTCCCAAACAAGAGGACAGTCAGAAGTTAGAGATTGACATCAATATTAAAGATAATAAAAAGCACCGAAAACGACGACACAGAAGAAGCTCATCGAGTGACTCGTCGAGCCATTCAAATGACTCTTCATCTGACGGCCCATCAAAACGATACAAAAGTAAATCCAAATCGAGAGATAAGAAAAGAGATGATAAAAGTAAGAGAAAATACGACAGAAGTGATAGCAATAGTAGAAGAGATAAAATAAAGAGTGAATCCAAAGACAATTATAAAAATGATAGACATCGAAGTGATTCAAATAGGAAATCCCAATATAAACATTAAGTATATTTATTGTTTTGTTCACATTTCACATTTCGTTTTCACAATACATTTTAAGTAAAACCCTTTTTTATAAGTAAAGTAAAAGTTGAATAAAAGTTGCATTTATTTAAAATAATTATAAAAAAAGTAATCAAATATTTTAATTAATACGGAATGAGAGGAATATTAAAATGCAGTGATTTTTAAAAAGCAATAAATGCCGTAAGAAATTATCAACCAATTCATTGATCGATATTTAAAAATGAGTTTTAAATACGAGGGGCCGTAACCATGGGCTCGACGGTCGACACCCGATAATACCTAAAAACAAATGTTATTTACTTAAGTATTTATAGCCATACTTATAGTTTAACAAAACTTACTTATCAGAGGAGTATTTGCTTTGAATGGCCTGTTGTGGGTGTTTGTAAGCAAAAGCATGCAATTTGTGAATTGAATCCAAACACTTCTGACGATCGGCTAAAAATACGGAAACATCTCCACCTTTGAGTCCCTTCTCATAAGCGACCGAATCCTCAATAAATTGGCTGCCAATGACTGGACGGATGCCTAATGTTTGAGCCGCAAGAAACATGGAACAGATGGCTATCTCGGATGGATAGAAGCGGAGAAATGGCTCACTTTCCAGAAGTGTCAGATGAGACAAGTACTACACAAACAAACTAATGACTCAATCAATTAATACAAACATTTATACAAACCTTCGCCATGTGTTTGATCATTGACTCCAACTGGAGATCAGTTGCGAACTTATCGATGAAGTAGTAAGTAGTGACGGCTGACACATCAAACTCAAGAGCCTTTTGTAAAGCAAAGCACAAAGTTGTAGAAAATATGTCACACATTATAACAATTATACCTTAAGAATCAGTTTTTCCATATTAAGTATCTGTTGTTTAGTATACGAGTCATCAGTGATGTATACAAATTCACTCAATTCCGGCGGATATATCTCTTCATACTTTGAAGCGATGAATAGAGAAGCGGTTCCTAAAGCATTGTTTAACATTTATTATGTTAACGTTTAGTTAATTAAGTTATAAGTAGATGAATACCTAATAATTGAAAACTTTGTCTCGAAATGGACATCAAAGATAGAAATCTAAATTTGAATTCAAAGAAAATCTTTAGTAAATTAATAAATAATTAGCAATTAATGTCAAACCTATCGATGTAATTGACAGCCAAAAAGAGGGTCTGATCGAGAAGTTTATACTCTTCAGTCACTTCAACCAACCAATCAATTAAAATGCTTCTCATTTTAGCGTTAATTTCGGGTTGTTTTGAGATATAGAAAGGATCAGCCATTTGTTGTCTCTCGTAAAACATAAGGTAACTATGGATTTCATTTGAGTATTCCTTACAACGCGAGAGAGCCATCAAATCGTAGTACACTTCAGATGTTTCTCCGACTGTCATCGTCTCAGACGCGGCCGACAAGTCTTCCTCCGCTTCTTCATCATCTTCTTCGGTCTCGATTTCGATCGTTTCGTCGCATTTGATATCCGAATCATTAAAGCCTTCAATGAATACCTCTTCGAGAGCCAAAGAGTCGGTTCTTTCAGACAATATGTTGTCCGTCTGATCCATATCTTCTTTGTCATCCAAATCATAGTCAAAGTGGTTCTCGACGTCCGAGCCATTCATTTCGGTATCAGAATTATCGCAAAATATCTCAAAATCCGATTTGACTGTCATTTGTTGACCACTTTTAGCCGATTTGTTGGTGGCCTTTGTCTTCTTGGTGTCGACATTGTTTGAACTAATTTTGCACTCTTTGGACGGCTTAAGAGGCTCTTTACATGATTTCGGCCGCAAGTTATGGTAAGTATTGGCCACGATTTGGCCAAAAACGCGGCGACCATTCTTGTCATTTACGGTCGGATTAGCTTTACTATGATTTGCATTAGTCTGTTGACAATTCTCATCACTCAATGTGTCCATCGTTTCCATTGTTTGTAATGATAGCTAATAATTGTCAACAAAATCAATGTATTTGTTAATCAATTGATTGATAATTGGATTGAAATTTCTTTTAAATGATTTCTTAAGCAACGGTTGAATAATAATAATAATATTTACGTTTAAAATGGTTTGTAATTAAAAGTAAATTTAAATAATAATAAAATATAATAAATTAGTTAAACAAAAGTCTAAAAATAGTGGTAACAATAAAAAAGGCGTGAAATTAAGTATTGAATTAATTAATTAACTAATAATTTAGACGTTAATTGAGTTTAGGATTTAAAGGGTAAATGTGTTGACAATAAACTAAAAGGCATTTAATTAAACGATCGCTTCATTGGGTGACACATTGTCTCAAATAAATCACCACTACTTGTGACGAGACTTTCAATTCAATTGCAGTTTTGCTTTTAAATTCAAATCATTTTTGAACAAAAAATGACAAAAACTGTTTTGAACTCAAAGTCTGTGCCAATGATTGGCTGGAGATGTGCTACTGATTGGTCGACGCTCTCTAACACCTCCTACTTATTACTCCATCAGCTGTTTATCACTTTCTTTTTGGATGTGATTTGAGTCTTAAAATTAAATTTTGTTTTGCATTCAAAATACCATTAAATCACTAATTGATTGATTGGTTTTGATTTGCAAACAATGCCTAAGAAGTTGTCCACAAATACTAAAGCGGTTGAAGCGAAAGGTTTGTTTGATTATCTATTTTGTTGGTCATGGATGGCCATAAACTAGTAATTGTTTATTTGATTTGATGTTTGCATTGATAGCTCGTAAGGATGCGGTCAAACAGGCAAAGATGGAAGAGACTGAACGACTGAAAGAGGATCAGCTCTGGACCGATGACGACAAACATGTTGTACGCAAACAAAACAGATTGGCTGAGAAGGAGAAGAAGAAACAAGAAGTGTTGGACAGAAAGGCCACCAATAAGGCTGTCTATGAAGAAGAGATGAGTACATTGAAGAGCAAGAAGGCGGCCGAAGAAAAGGCAGCTAAAGTGAATCGGTTTGAGATCAATCAGACTCTTGAACGACAAAATCAATTGAAACAAAACCAGTCAAACAAATCGGAGGACAAAGTGGTTGAGAAGCCCATCGATGAAAATGTCAACCGATTGGTAACCGTCGATGACAGCGCCAGATCTGTTGAGGACGCCATCGCTCTGCTAAGGTATTGCTATTTTATTGATCACTAAATTATATTTTAAATTAAATTATAAATGTAATGACTACTCAATTTATAAGCATTTACTGTACAGTAATATTAATTTAAAGTGTTTTTTCACACAAACATGTGATGAATTGTAGTACAAATGAACCGGAAATTGATAGACACCCTGAGAAGCGAGTGAAGGCGGCTTACGCTGCCTTTGAAGACCAACATATGGACAGAATTAAGAATGAAAATCCAAACTTAAGACTTTCGCAACTCAAACAGATTCTCAAAAAAGATTGGATGAAATCACCCGACAATCCATTGAACCAACGCATCGCTAACTATAACACTAAAAAATGAATGCATTTGGGATATGATATCATATGATTTGAATACATGTCTGAAGATTGCACTTTAAACAAAAGCAATGAAATTAACAGTCATTTGAAAGCAGAATAAATGGCCCTTTGATTCCAAAAATTAATATATTTTTAAGAAAACACTATATTTTAATGATTTCCAATATACTGTTTAAATACTGTTTTATAAACAGTAGTTAAATAAAAATTAAATCTTATTTATGAAATGATTGTTTAATTCAATTTATACCAAACAAATCCGATAATTAATGTTAAATACATGTTATATACTGTATATAAATATAAATTATACCATAATATAGTACTAAATTGTGAACATAAGTTTGTACGATAATTGATTTAGTACAGCGCCTAAATAGTAAGTAATATTATTACAAAATATATCCCAAAATAATGTTTAAATAATTATTATTTTAAATGTATGCCAATTATAGATGTAAATGAATGTTGCGCTCAAAACTTCAATCAGTTTTCGCAATCATTTAATGCTTTTTCCAGTTTTTGGCGAACGCTTTGAACGCGAAGTTCTTGTTTCTTAATGTCATCGTCCGATATAATCATCGGGTGAACCAATGGCTGGTCAGGATTGACGTAAGCGCCCGGTTCGGCCTCCAGTTTTTCTTTGGCGTTCATTTGACCAGTAATTGGTTGGGTGTGGACGTGAAGTGCAGTAGCGATACTTCTGAGTAGTGTGTCTTGACTCATGTGCGGCCCAACTGGTCTCATATTTACCGGCAAATCAAAGTTCTCCAGTTCTTCCAGTTCTACATTAGACGCGTCCAGTCTTTCCAGACGTTTCTCCCAAAACAGTTGTCGCGGTTTTTCGTTTTGAGAGCCATGTTTGAGGTCGGCTTTGACCCGACTGTCCGGTTGGGACTTAATCACAGTCACCGGTTGTTTGAATATCGACGCCGTCTGACGGATGGGTGGCATTAGCGACGAGTCGTTACGCATATTCTTCGTGTAGTCGTAGGCCATTAGACCTGCTTTCGAGCGCTTATTCTTCCGCATCAGAGATGAGTTGATTTTACCGCTTCTGTAGTCAAAAGTGGTTAAGTCTACCGATTCTCCCAAATAGCGAGACAATTGAGGTTTTGTCCGAAATTTACGACCCGTCGGGCTATGGATTCACAACAAACAATCAATTAGTTCTTCACGTAATGACCGAAATGGTCATCAAGTTTGAGACATACCTGTAGTAAAACACATCTATCTTTCCGGCCGACAGACCATTACGTCTAATGATCTCCTCTCGAGTCCAGCCATCGGGAAGCGCCTGACATGACATGACTTTCAATGAACAACAAACAGATCAACAAA
>JAQIWK010000557.1:0-15152 GCA_034695265.1 Dissorhina ornata | reverse complement strand
GAGAGAGAGAAAGAAAGACCTTTTGCGCTAAATAACTAAACCTAAAGTACTTTTAGTGAATCTAAAGAAATAAATTATTTAGATTTATTTAGTTAGTGTTAAGCACGAGGTTTACATGTCGTGAATTGGCGCTTATAATGCAAATGTTTATATGAGATATGATATGAGTGGATCAGATTAGATAGCATGGCTGCCAAACAAGCATCGGTTTGGTGGTATGGGCCCAATGGGCGCGATGAACAAGTGCTGTATACCGGTATACCTTTGGCTCAGTGAATGCCAAATGTAATATATTGCAGAATTTATACTACTTTTCTTATTATTAACAAATTTGACTCAAATATGCATCTCATATATACATATAATGAAATATAGTATATAATGTACAGCAGTTATAGTGTACTTTATATACAGATATTGGCCGACAGTTTTATAGACGAATGGTCTGACTGTGTGGTGGTTGAGGGCTGGCGTGTCATGCCGTGCATCACTACTCACGTCATACAACGGCTATAATTTTTCATTTCAGTTACGGCTAAAAGAGCCAGAAATTGATTTTTACCTTAAATTTCTTTACAAATAATTTTTCAAATCCATCAATCATTGGGTGAAACACTGCCCCCTCTCAGTATCTCAGCTCAAAGTCTTTTCTAATGGACATAACGATATACAACATATACACAGCTCAGGGACCCATGTTTTCTATCAGTGCCCAACCTGTGAACTTTGTCGGCCAAAACTAGCTCTGGTTCAGCACTGGGCGGCCATATATTGAACAGATCTTTATCTATTACTCCCCACAGTTTTCACCTAACGTTTAGTACTGTATATACGCTAACTATTTATCCATTATTTACATCTCCTTCTCTACCAAAACATTTATAAACTTTTGACGAACTGTTTAATCAATTCTTGTTTTTGTTTGTAATTTCACTTTTGAGCACAACTTTCTGTTTGTTTCCATTATTAACATAATCTTCTCTAACCATCTTTCTTTCATTCTCTCTCTCTCTCTCTCTCTCTCTCTCTCTCTCTCTTCTTTCTCATTTTTCTCATTAAAGAGTAAAATAATAAATATTTTGAGTGGATATGAGTCTTAGATTAAGTAATGATGAGTCCATAATAGGAGCCCAGAGAGTAAGAGACGGTGAGAGAGTGGTCGATGTAAAGGTGATATGGGATGCAATAGTAATGTAAACTAAATTAGGGCTATCAGTAGTGAAATAAAACAATTTGGAAAAATAGTTTAGCAATAATTGAATGGATATATATGTGTGTCTCAGAGTCAGGTACTGTACAGTATAGATGGTGGTGAGTGTGAGGGCGTGAGAAGTGCCCGAATCTATTATCTCATGACATTCTCAACGACCAAATGATGACTTTGGACACAAACTTTGTATATACAACTCTGTATAAGTTTTATGTCTGAATAATTGCACCAATAATTGTAATAAAGGTAAGAAACTGGCATTTCTTTGGGTGCATTCCTTGGTGTTGGTTAGAGGCGTATGAGATATATTGGTCTCCAAAACTAGATATAAAGTAATTTTGTTGTTTTAAAAAGGAAGCGATCGTCTCATACGACGATACCTGTATGTCTGCGCCTACAATATATGGCCAAAATATACGCATAGTTTGTATATTACATACATATAAATTGGTTTTATTTGATGAGTGATTATGGTTACCTCCCGGGTAGGACTCAATTACCTGCTGTAAAATTTGTCCCCTTGTGTTGAATGGGCCGTTAAAATACCATTTGAGTTGAAGCTTATCAGTTGAATTAGGAGAGAGAATATGACCCCCACTTCTGTCTTTCTCTCTCTCTCACTCTCATCCACTCTTATATGCAATTCATGTCACTCTACACTATAATACACACCAATATTCATCACTAATACCTCAAATACACAAAACTTTTTATAGCTTTGGTTTGTTTTTTCATTTAATTTGTTTTTTATATTCTTTGTCTGAATTTTAAACACAAATTTAATTGCATTGCATTGGCGTTAATACCCATAGACTGCCATATAATAGACACCACAAAATACACGCCTGAATGTGTTTAACACGGCTTTGTCTAACCATTTGATTATATAATTGACAGAAAAATCAGAGGCAACCCGTTCTGGTGGTTGTTTTGACGGCACAAGTAATGTGTTCACCAGAGATGGTGTGCTTCCAATCAAAGATGTTAAAGTCGGTGACGAGATATTGTCGGTCGACTCGGAAGGCAATCTGCAATTCAGTGAAGTCCTGCTATTTCTCGATAGGGATCCGTTATCGCCAAGACTTTACTACGACATTGTGACTGAATCGGGCTCTAAGATAACGCTCACACCGTCTCATCTGATATACGTGTCCGACGACAACACAACAGCCGAGAGTCGGCGTATGAGTCGAGTAGAGTATGCGAAGAATATCCAAAAGGATCAGTTCCTCTATACCTCTTCATTGGGTGATAATAAGTCGGTGACGTCCACTCTGGAGAGTGTTAAGTCAAACAAAGCGTACGCCTCTCTGGACAGAGTGGTCAATGTGAACACCCGAGTGGCGTCGGGCTCTTTCGCACCGCTCACTACAGCCGGCAATTTGATTGTCAATAACGTCATCGCCTCGTGTTATGCAGTGATTAGCGATCAAAGTGTCGCTCATTTATCCTTCTTTCCCATCAGACTTTTTGAAACCATTAAAGACTCAATCCAAACGATGGCCTCTTTATTGCATATAATAAGCGGCCAAAAGTCAAACCGCGAGACCGAGTCATCTTCATCTCAACAAATCGGTGTTCACTGGTATCCCAAACTGTTATATAGTCTATCAAAATATATCGTACCTTCAGATCAAATGTATTATTAATTATTAGAGCATTTGATCACATATTTCATTTTAATTGCATCAAATATATGCTCATTTATATCCAGTTATAAATTGACATTCAAAATTACCTACATACATCTAACCATCCTTACAAGTAGTAATAAAATTATTAAAATTTTAAAAATATTGAGCAAATTTAATCAATTTTGATTAAACCATTAGTTGTAAATTGAATTAATTATGAAACATTAATATTTATTCCAAAAAAATCCTTAGTTCTGTAATTTGGATATATCTTGAAGTCCCAAATAACTATCTATAACTGCAAAAAATATGCAAATATGTGAAAATGATTGCTCTATTAATTATATAAATAACTTATATGTGAAATATAAATAACTTGAATTCATCCGACAATCAAAACCCATGCATCCATACAAACCATTTGCCATTCAAACTAATTGTGATTCTAATGATTTAGTGACTAATCCTATTATGTATATTAGAATTACATTCATTTGTTATATAATTCACACTTTTAGTTAACATTATATATCATTATATATATATTATTCTTCATTTAATTTATTTTATATTTAGTTTTTTAAATATATTTTTTATCCAATAAATAAAATAAATAAAAATTTAATTAATTTAAATACAGAATTGTTAGAAATGTTTTGAATATAAATAAATAAAATCACAACTTTCTTTGAATTTCAAATGTAATTAAATATATATTTTTTATATATATAAATAATTTTATATAATATAGACAACAATTTAGTAAAACAAATAAAGTAGTTAACTATTTAATAAAATTAATGCTGTATTTTGTATATACTATTAGTGAAAATTGTTTTATTTATACGATTTATTGATAATTTCGTTAAATATAATGATTATTTATATAAACATTTTTTATATTATTATTATAACTTCTCATGAAAAATGAGTGAAAAAAGTTTTTTTTTGTAAAAATAAATAGATTAGTGATTTAAATTCAATTAAATTCATTATTTATTTACATTTATCGTATCAAACACTGGGCTCTGACATCGTTTTGCAAACAGATTTATTTGTATGAAAAGCCGGCAAATAGTTTGTGCCGACAATCACTTGAATGTTAAGTTAAATAAATAAATAAATACTTATTTATAATGTCAAAAATGAAATGAAATTGGGCTTTAAAATTGACATCAATTATAGTAAATCTATTAAATTAATTACAAAATTTGCTCAAAATGTTAACCATTATATGGGATTAGCAATGACATCAATATCCTGATAGTAATTAATGTTTTAATGCAAATTAATATAAATTTTATAATTTAATTAATAGTTGCTTTAATAGTTTTAGATAGATATTAACAAGCAACTTTCTCAAAATTGATATACTAATAATACAAAAATTTATTTACTACATATATATGTAAATTATAATACTTGTAAATAAAGTAATTTGTATATAAAAGATAAATTTAAAAACTAATAATATAACTTTAATGTTACTTAATTTATACATTATTTAAATAATTTAAAGCAAATAAATGCATTTCAAAATTTAAATTACAAATGAATTAAACCCCAAAATATAATAGTATTCAATATAAACTTTCTTCAAATCATATAAATAATATAATTTTAAATACTTTATGACATGTTTTGAAGTTTTGAAAAGTATAATATTATTAAAAGTTATTAAAAGTAAGATTTAAATTTATTTACTGGTATTAACCAAAACATTACATGACTTAAACTAAATTAATAGGCGATTAAGTTTAGCGATTATGTCATTACTTTATAATATAAAGTTTATATTATAGATGTGTTTGGCTCACGAGTTTTGGTTGTCATCTTAAAAACTTCATTTCATAAATAATTCATTTGTTTAAGTAATTTATAAAACTAATTGTAAATAATATACATTATATCAGCCTATTTTTGATATATAAATATAATATATAAGTTATATAATATAACACTAACTTACTTAACATTTAATTAAATTAATTTTAATGAACTAATGAATTCGTTTTGCTAATGGCTTCTTATATATCAATTGCAAAATTTAATTCAATTCACAGATCAAATTAGTTTTAAAAAAATGATTATTGGTTTATAATAATGTAATAAAAGTTTACATTAAAAGTATATAAAATTGAAAATTTGAACTGAAAATAGTTGGAAAGTTTTCGGTCAAAACTATGTGATGAAGACATGCTTTTAATTGAATGTCTGCCCAAAGAATAATAATAATAATAAAAAGTAGAGAAAGTTATCAAAATATCATTGAAATGAATCGTAAAGATCTGATGGTTGGATAAGTGTATTCACATCGTATACTATTTTACAGTGTATTTCACTGTATAGTGAACTATATGTGCGCTTTTGATCGTAAGTTACGATTCCGTAACTTATGTGACATTTAAATCATTTCAAACTCGTTTTTAATGTTTATTTTAGCTCTCATTCTGTATATAATTCTTCTATACTTCTGATGAAAATCTAATTATTTTTTTCTCTCAAAAAAATAGTAAAAAAGAGATTTTTGTGAAATATTTTGAATGAGAAGTAAAAAAAATAAAGTTAAATAAATTCAATAAAACAAAGATAAAACCAAAAACAAACAAAAATATAATCGTGAAAAACATAAAAGAAATTTTTTTAAATACATTTTGTTTTTTGTTTTAATAAACTTTATAATTTTATTTTATTTCATCAAATATTTCATTTTATCATTTATTCCTCTCAAACATGTTGTTCCCAAACAAGTTATTGAGATTTTTAAATATATTATATATTATCTGTTGGTCTGGTATTAGTTAGTTATTATTATTATTATACATTGGATTCAATTACAATAACTTTTTTATATACATTATAAGTATTATCAGAATAATGAGTATAAAATTACAAGCAGTGACTGAAATAAATAAAATCAACAAAAAACAACTTTCCAACACATAATATATGAAGACAATGACCGCTAACACTATAGTCTAAAAATTCATTTGCCGTTTGAAAACATCGACGACGAGTTGTTTGCAAACTTTTATATATATTTTTTGGTTGCATTCATTTGTTCAGTTGATTCTCAGTTTTCTGGTCAGACCTTTGCCTTTGCCTATCGGTTTGCACTGTACTGTAGTGTTGGTCTCTCTGTATAATCAAATCTAATCGCAAATATCTGTTATAAAACTCATTATTCTTTACACTTTTTATTATGTGTTTTGTATGTGTTGTTTGTTGTTTGGGGTCAACATATTTTCTTTTGCCAATAGTTTAGTTTTTGTTTTGTTTGTTTGCTATAATATAACAAGTATTTTCTTGTTTTCTTTTGGGATGATTTCTTATTACATTCAAATTTCTTTTTAAAACTCAATTTGTGTCAACAAATATTTATTTAATTATATATTAATTATTACTATTAATAACACTCTTTGTTTCAAAGTGTTAACCAATTATTAATATTATTATTATTATTACATTATATATATAATAGATATTTATTATAACAACTTATGTCTTAATCTGTTGATGCGTTCTGACAATAAGTGGCACTAAATATATAACTTATTTGTTGTTTACTTAAATTGAGTTACAAATTCATAGACAACTTTTAATTTCATTATATATTCTCATTAATTAAATGATAATTTATATCGAAAAATGTTGTTTTTCTGTCCTATCATTAAGTTATGTATATATAATATATAATCATTATATTAGTAAATAATTAATATAAATTATATTTATAACTAAATAACAATAACTTATGCCTTACGTTAGTCTCAATAAAATTCATACACCTTTTTGTTCACATGGATTGTTAATATATATTAGTATTAATTATTGTGTTTTGAATTCAAACATTATTTTTCATATAATGTTTTGCATAGTTATATAAATCTGCTTTTATTTGTTATATAATGTTTCATTAGCTTAGACTAAGTATTTGTCTTAAAATTAAGTTTTTAATAAATATATTAAGATATCAGAATCGACAATAATGTTAATTATTGATTACAATATTATTCAATGATATCCTTAATTATTTAATGAAATTATTTATACATTTTATGAACTCTTTGTGCATTAGTTTTATCGCATTTACCAATAGATAGGACTGAATATTCATATGTGTTTGAAAGCATTCATGTATTGAGCATTAAATCTATGGTTTTTTGGCGTCCATTCACTCAAATCGACCAAAAAATATTGAAAAATTTTATGATAAATAAGTCGATAAATAAGTGATTGAATGAACATTAAGTAATGTAAGCACTAAATATACAAAAAACATTTTAAGTTTCTATATATCAATAGATGTCTATTTACATACATTTTTGCAATAAAATCGTTTCTAATATAAAATATAAGACTTTTTGTTTATTGTTGTTCATCTGAAGTCTAATCAATAAAATCGCTAAACATTTACGAAATTTTCTTCAATAATATTTGTATCGCCAGTTCAGTTGAGAAAGAAAGAAAGAAAGAAAGAAAGAAAGAGAGAGAGAGAGAGAGAGAGAGAGAGAGAAACACAGAATTTTGATATTAATTTAGTTGTCTTATTTTGTCAATTTATTTCGATGAATGTATGAGAAGTATATCATTAAGTTTGTTTCAAATGTATATATATTATTATAGTTCATATTCACAGTAAAGTCCTTTTGAATTGATTTAAATAAATAATGATAATTGGAATTAATATTGTGATTAAACACTGGAAGTATTGATTTGGAGTATTGGCTGAATTGCAGGCATCACTCTCACAAAAGCACATATGTCCTGGTCATCACACAAAAGTAACAAAACATTGCAAACAATTAATTATCACATTATCATCCATACAGACAATTATGAATGAGTTGAACAATTATGCATACCGTGCCCATCAGATTCCTCCATACACACGTGATCTACCATAAACAGATTAATCTGGATCTTTGATGTACACGTCCGACGCACCGACTGATAAGCTATACAATATTAATGTGATTTAAACTATTTGTATTCACTTTTTTTTAATTTATAAAATTCAAATTGCATGCAAAGTTTGCAATGCATTGTAAACTATTGTTTGTTTTTTAAGTTGCAATTTATTATTTATTTAAAATGCATTCATTGAATTACTACTTTCCTGTGTTAAGGCAATCGATGCAAAAATAAAAAGTTTTTCTTCAATTTATTTAGTGAAACGTTAGCAACAAAATGAACAAAAATTTTTGTGTTCAAACATTTATTTCTTAAATAATGAATAATTGATTTCTAATTAAGTGCTTCACTGAATCATAACCCGGTTATGTGTGCGTATAGTCTTATGCTATAAATAGTATTGCATATTACATGCCATGGCTTTCAAAAGTTGCACAGGTAATTCATTTTACATAATATTAGTATTATATATCACAACTCGTTAGTCTTTTAGAAATTTTATTTCAATACTTAAATTAAAACTAATGAGATATCAAAGCACTTCTGTTCCCATATCTTATTTAATAATTTAAAAATATATTTAAAAAAAATCTTAATGCATTTGAAAAATAAATATATAAATTAATTACTACACTCTAATGCGGTATATATTTACACTACTGTACAGAATTTGCACCAGTATTCAAGGTGTGCCTTCACAAGCTATTTATATAACAAAGTTTTTTAATAATAACTATAAAAAGTTATAATTATCTCATGGTATACGACAAGTATTTATTGCATTTATGTATCATTTAAATTGATTTCGCAAATAATATGAATCATTAATTGCTTAATTAATTCTGTAACTAATATAATACTAAAATAATATACATTTAATGTGAAATATTACTGTAATATTTATAAATTGCTAATTAATATTAGTTAAAGACTATTATTATTAATGTTATTAATGCTGTGATTAAAAATTTATAACAAAATTTGAAACAAATATATAAATTATTTAATTGTAGTTTAAGAGCATAAAAGTGATAAAATTATAAATTAGTTATTAATTCAGTGAAGGAATTCACGCAAACAAACAGAGAAAAAATTATGTATATATTTGAATATAAATGCTAACAAAACACTAGTAGTCATGCAATCTATGTTTATAAATACAATAAATTGTATATTCATGTATGAATTGTATGTTTAATAATTAAGTATATTTAGACAACAACTTACGAGTATCTCTATTCATCACTATTTTGACGCAACAGCCGTCGCATAAGGACAGTAGGTTCTGATCGACGGATACGTTGAATGGATCAGCACATCGAGGGTCACTCCAAGACTATCACATTCATTGTTGCCAAAAAACAGTCAAACAGTTATGTGAAAATATATTTCATATTATAAACCAATTATAGGCTTTAGTTTAATAATTAAACTAAACTAAATTAAACTTTAATTGAATATGCAATTACCTGACAATCATAACACCAAACACGAGATTCTGTAATACAGATTAAAAGGATTCATATGTTATATACATTATTAAGATTGCAATTAAACTATTCATTACTCACTCAGACATTCTTCTTCGGCGTTGGTTCCGGCGATAATCACTGATATTACTGATAGTAACGCCACAGCTATAGTGTCCGCACAAATGTAAATCATATTAATTGCTTATATTTAAGCACTATTTGCGTGAATATTATGCTATTATTTAATAGTCATATGATATAATAAATAATTTGACACATAATATGACTCATATATATATTAAATATAATTTAATTTTAAAAAAATTAAAACACAATCAATGGCATCAAATATATTGCATATTTATTTTCAATGATATTTTCATTAAGATTTAAATTATATACTAATAAAAACAAATTTAAATTAAATTATAAAAACGGTATCAATAATTGATAAATAATTACTAAATGCATATATAATTAGTGCACAAAACATATGATTATATGAATGAATGAATACAAAAGTGTTATTCAAAATGAAAATAACTGTGTATTAAGTGAGAGAAGAATATGTGCTTTAATTAAATGACAAATTTTTTCAAAAAAGACATTTTTGACGGCATATATGATATAAATAGATGTTTCAATTAAATTCAAATTATAGCCAAAAATAAATCTTCGCAAACATAACCTCTAAATACAAAAATGAATGGCAAAAGAGTTTTGCAATCAAAATGAATGGCTCACCAAATAGGTTGAAGACATTCGTCATATTATCACTGAATGGGCACTAATTGGTGGTATGAATGGTGGCCTACGATTAGCTCTTGTTTAGCATACATTGGCATTCATTAACCATTATATTTGCATTCATACACTAAACACTTAAACACATGTATTGAATGTCTTTGAAAATACATCACCACTTTTGAAACCAAACAAAACAACCAACACATCCATCAAATGTAGTGAATATTCTTTACATCCATTGCATTGCATTCACATTCACGAGCATTCAGTACATTCAGTATTACATACAGAATATTCACTACATTTTACATTCAATGCATTCACTGCTCTCTCACTCACCTAAACTACAGCGACATCTGTCCACATATTATCTCATTTTATAACTAATTGTTGCCTCAATTGGCGCTTAAATTACATTAATTGGACTCAATATTGATATTTAAATGCTTTTTATTGAATAACCATTTAATTGGTCACAAATTAAGAGCCAAACTCTACTCGTATTCAAAGCTATACAGCGATACAACTGTCCATTCATTGAACACAAGAATCGGCATTAAATTCATTGCCAATACAGTCAACACTCGTCTAACCAATGCATTCACATGTTATTCATATTATATAATAATTTGTATGTTTTATACCAAACATGTGTCGCTAACATAATTGTCCATTAATTGTGTTGCATTTAAATGATAGATAAATTAAATTATAATTAAATAGTCGGATGCGTTGCTATCAAAGCAGTTATAGTGTTATAAATGTATTGAAAGCATTGCATAAATGCATTACAAAAGCGCCTAAAATATATGTAATAGAGGTGTTGCCGGTCATATCAAATGCCGTATAAAAGCGCAATAAAGTGTTTGTTTGAAAGCAAAGGCCGGACACATCCCTAACAAGAGATGCAATGCTTTGAGTTTAAGTATAAAGAGTGAGCACTTCGGACAACATGTGATGAATGAGTGAGAAATGGATGCATTCATTGATCGGCGTTTATATCCCGAAAGCGGCGCTCAATACTAGTGTTGGGTTTCATTGGTTTGATTGACGGCCTATTCATACACACAATGTATTGCAGTATTGAATTGCTATGCGTTTGAAAACATAGCAATAAAAACGATTACGACATTCAATGCTAAACAACAATCACAACAAATAAATAATAAATATAGACATCATTTGAATCATTACAAGTCAACTGATCACCGACTGGTCGTTACGCGTCGACACGTGATGTCCATTGCATTGAAGACATGAATGATAACAACGACAAGCCATTCGTCTGCACCGAAAGGGGATGTCTAATGGTATGACTTGACTTGACTTTACCCATCACTCACTTAAACTGATCCGTCTATTGTATTGTCTGATCCGTCAAATCCGTGCAGAAGTTCTCAAACATAGATCACTTGACTGTCCACCAGAAGCGACACGATATGAAACTCAAGTTTTCGGCTCTAAGTGGCGGGTCGTTCCCGATGGCCGACCAGACGCCGACGCCGTCCAGGATTTTAGGCAACTTTTTGCAGAACTGGGAGGCCGTCGGTCTCAACTCAGAGATCCAAGAGATCACTAATTTGACACCAATTTTGAATGATTCGCAGCACAACTCCAAGACCGCCGATAATGACACCAATACTTGTAACTCGAAGTCCAGTTCCAATCCATTCGCCCAATCGTTTCAAAATGCGCTCAAAAATACTAATAATTTAAAAATACCCGATATATCGGCCCGAATAACATCCAATGCATCGGATTCGCCGCTCAATACCCCATCGATATTCCCGAACGAAGGACTGATGGCTATCGTTAACGCGGCACTCAATACACCCGATAATGACTTCCATTTTAATACCAATTCTGTAGGTATTAGCCAATCGGTCAACTCATTGGTGACCACAATAACGGCTGTCGATTACGACAAAACCAAAGCACAAACACCGAAGACTGACCCGAAGAATGCAGTAAAAGGTCAACGCTTTCAAGCGGTTCCAGTCATTCGGACGAATACTAATGTGAACAGTAATATAACGTTGACATCGGTTCCCAATATTGTCATAACTCAACCCCATAACCGACTCATTAAAACAATAAACACAACAAAACTAAAGACTGTTTCTATGGGACAGACGCCCAAAACCACTGCAATAATTGCGCCCAAAATCAAAGACTCTTCAATAACTATTGCCAACAATAATACCTCACTTTATAAAGTGATTTTGAAGCTTCCGGACGGCCGGTCAGTGCAGTTGCCATTAATACCGTCGCCCATCGCATCGGCGGCAGCATTACAACCCACTGTAACGTCGATCAGCACTTCCAACAAATCAAACAATTTAAATGCCATTACAAATAGCGAGTCGTTGACAATAGCGGCCATCACATCGAGCTCTAGTCATACACATGAGTCTCAATCGATGACACATTTGCAGAGTCGAGTGGACGCCACTCTGGCATCACTGCCACCGAAGGCCAAACCCGGACGCAAGAGTAAGTTCGCTCCCGAAGAGGATCCCAAACAAAAGAAGGCCCGATCTCTTGAGCGCAACAGAGCGGCCGCTATGAGGTGTCGACTCAAACGCAAACATTGGATCGACACTCTCGAGGAAAAGGCAGATGAATATGAAAAAGTCAATGAAAAACTTCAAGTAATTGATTGGCATATCATTACTGTTAGACATCATTATATGGTATTAATTGACTATTTATTTGATTAATTAGAGTGAAGTCGTAGCTCTCAGGCGAGAAGTGACTCTTTTGAAGACTGCACTTCTGGCCCATAAAGACTGTCCGGTCACTCAACAGCAAAAAGCCACTAATGGTAAGCATTTGTATTGTGTTTTATATTGACATTAGAATTGAAATTAAATATTATTTGAAAACTAAATGAACAGAAATTCTGACGATTATCACAACAAATGGAGAAATTCATAAATTAAACAATAATATAACCACAAATGGCTTGACGTGACCTTAAATTGATTGGCAATTCATTGACTAAACCATAGTTCAAACCATTTGTCTCGTAAACGTGAAGTTCAAATCATTTGTAAAACATTTGTGACAACAAAGTCCTCCCATTTGCTCCCATTTGACTATCGGATCCATTATCGATAATATACTTTCCATAATATCATCCTTTTAATTGTGAATTTAATTACATATTATAATCATTTTTAAATTAATTATAAATTATATAATGATTTTATTTACACTTAAAATATTTGAAATTTTCAAATAATTGTAAATTTTTCTATTCGTTTGAATACTTACTAATCAACTGCTAAATCGATACATCGATTGTACATTGAATTGAGTTTTAATTTGAGTTTTAATTTTAATTAATATTTAATTAAATATCAATGTATTTGTCAATTGAGTCTATTATCTATTAATTTAATAAACAATTTTCAAACCAATATTAAAACTAATCGTTAAATCATTTTTAAAAACAATTTTTATTATTTAATAGTTTTATAATAATTACAAACAAATCGTTGTTTTAATATCTAAATGACTAAACAAAATGCAATTTTCAACACAAATAGCATCTAATTATTATTAATTCAATTGATATTTAGTTTTAATTTATAATATCAATCAATAAATGGCCATAAAATATAAGTCTAAACATTTTGAGGTGATAGTGGATCAGCTAAAGACTTGTTCACTCGTTCTTATAGGGCGGCGGAAGCACCAAATCGATGACACCCGACGAGTAGATGTAGCCGAGAGTGGCGGCGAAGTAAGTGATAGACATAACCAGTTGTTTATTGTATTTGCTTTGCAACTGATTGTAGGCCTCTTTCCAGTCACCATTGGGCAGAAGTGCTTCATCCATATGTCCCGTACGGAACTTCATAAACTTGGCCGGTATGTCGTGCGCGTCGTGCGACCGACGGATCAATTGGCGCACCATTTGCCGTCGGGTGCCGTTCAATACAAATCTGGTCAACATTTTTGTTGTCGTAATACACAAAAACACTTGAACTTCAAACTAATGGCTGAACTGTTTATCTCTCCCTATCTTTCAACACAACAACTGCTGACCTCTTCTGACAAATTCTTGTCTCTATTCGTGATTTAAAGTTTAAATTTTAAACTAATTTTTTAAAATCACTTTTTGATTGTTCACAAAATGATCAGTCATTCAATCACCAGTTTATTCATTTAACAAATATTAGTTATATATTAAATACAAATATTTAATTATTACATAAATATATTAATTTTTAAATTATATTTATTGTGTATTTAATTGTCGGTAATGTCTGTCCAGAAGTGGAATAAAGTGATACTTTTTGGCGATTCCTTAACTCAGGTCTGAAATTGAAAGAAAAGTTTTATGCATTGATTGTATGGTTTGAAAGAAATTATTATATTTTTAATGATATCTAGAGATCTATGGAACCATTGGATGGCTGTTGGGGTTCACTATTGGCTGATAGACTGCAGAGGTTTGTGGACTAAAAGAGTTTTGTGGATTGATTTTCATGTCATCGTTCGCATTGTTCTAATGGTTAGGATAAGTGATGTGATTGTCCGCGGATTCTCCGGTTATAACAGTCGATGGCTTCGACTGATTGTCGACCAAATCTTTGGCCAAACCATTGATGGTCGAGATGTGTCGTGTGTTACCATACTTTTGGGTGCAAACGACTCTTGTGATCCAAACTCTGGGTCCGGACAACACGTACCCATTGAAGAGTTTGAACACAATTTGACTGCAATTATAGACCACTTGGAGAGCATTGGTATCACAAGAGAGCGAATATTATTGATATCGCCTCCCATTTATTGCAGACAAAAACATCTCGACTTTTGTCAACTAAATGGCAAAACAATTCCCATAAAAGACAATCAAACAGTTGCTAAATATGCCGAAGCGGTGGGTCGTATGGCCGATAAAAGTGGCGTCGAGTTCATTGATTTATACCAACACTTTGCTAAACATCACAACTCAGAGCAATTGCTTTGCGATGGACTGCACTTTTCTCGCAACGGATCCCAACTATTATTTGAATTGATTTGGCCGTCAATTGAGACAAAAATCAAATTTTACACCCAATGTTCACAATTAGTGCCTAACTATCCGTTATGGTCTGAAATACAAACAAAAAATCCTGAAAAATCTTTATTTGAATAGATTTGACAAAAATAAATGTGTATTAA
>JAQIWK010000556.1:0-15153 GCA_034695265.1 Dissorhina ornata | reverse complement strand
GAATGAATATATACAAACTTATCTGAGTTCTTATCTTATTTTATTCCTAAATCCAAGCAAGCATATTTATATGTATAATTAAAATGTTTTAATATATGTTTTATAAATTAAATAAATATGCTTGCTTGGATTCAGAATTAAGATAAGATAAGCACTCAGATAAGTTTGTATATATTCATTCTGTATTTGATAGACTGTACAGTATACAATTATGTGTTTTTTAGAAACAAAAAATAAAATACTCATTTTTCTAACGAGAAATAAAAAACATTTAAAAATAAGTTATTTAAATAAAGAACACTAAACTTTTTAATATATTTAATAATTAATTACTTATGTTATTATATTTAATAATAAAAGTTTAATTTACTTTTATAACATAATTTACTTACAAACTAAAATACTTTTATAGTAATGTCTTTATTTATATCTAATTGATTTTGAAACTTATTAAACATAAATAGACTAATTTTTCTTATTTTTATATAAATCTTAAATCTGTATCTAAATATAATACAACATACTAGTAAAATTGAATTGATCCAGATAATATTACTACAAAGATAACTAATATTACTTAAGCTATATAAATTGTTTTTTAGAAAGATACAATACAAATACAATATGACATCCAATAGGTATACAATATGCTTACTCTTTTGACGACAAAGTTTTCTGTCATTTTTGGACATTGGTTTGAATCGATATGACATTGTATCGCACATTTGTCTTCTCACTGTATATATTATATAATAAAATATTTTATACAATAACTTAATTATGGAGTTTAATAAAACTACTTTTAAATAAAGAAAATTGTATACTTTAAAGTTTTTGGCAAATTATCATTTATAAATCACTATTACTATAAATTTATAAATAAATTTAGAATTACAACATTTACATCATTAAAATTAAATTTAGAAATATCTTGATCAAAGTATCGGATAACATCAGTATAAAATGTAACAAATGTTTGTAAAATTCTAAATGTTTATTAAAATATAAACAACTTAAAAAGCTATTTTTATATTATCTTAAAACTACAATTTTGTAATTAAATTTGTTATTCACTTTATTTATAAATTATAAAAAATTAAATTAGATATTATTAAAGTCATAACTTTTATTTAGCGCTTACAACTTTTATTTAACTTTTATTTCGTTAGTAATAATAAAAAGCATATTTATATTCAATAAATTAATACTAATAAACAAGGTTTATCAGCAAAGCAATAACGGATCTACATTATGCAAAAAAGCATTAAACTATAGATTTGTGTTTAAAATTTTCAAAGCGTTTTATATAATATGATAGCTAAATATATATAAACAAGCAACATTAATATAATATTAATATAAGCAACTAAATTAACAAGATATAAATATATTAAAAACATACCAGCTGTAAAATAAGGTCTGCACAACTCGTATACCATGTTAAGCATGTTCTTGCGGCAAACCTTTTGCTGATACATCGACGATACGATAGAGTCGTCATCAACGGGAATAAAACTGGTCAACTCGGGCGACATTAGACTATAGCCATCATTTCGGATCAGATTTTCTTCGTTATTGTCCTCAATATTAACGTTTGTTTTATCGACAATATTATTGGGATTATTATTAGGTGTTAATACTTTATCACATGATATGATTAATGGCATCCATAAGATAAATGCTATTATCATCAACGATAGACTGCTTCTTGGGATTGTGATAGCCATTGGTGTAGACATTATATATCTATTAAATGATTTTATAATCTTTTTTGTATCACTTTGTAATCAAAAGTATATATTTAATAAATTAATTTAATAATTTATAAAAAAAATTATTTAAAAAGAATTAAATAAGTTTATAAAAATTAAAGAATATTCTGTAAATCTTTATTTTATTAAAAATACTTTTATGTAAGTTTATTTGTTGAATTATAATCTTGATGCTTTTTAGTAAATTATATAACTGATGCTTATTCTAACAAAGTTGATATCAGACTGGAAAGTATCGCAAACTTTTGTAGGTTTACTTTAAGACTTCACATAAAGTCTATGTCATAGACTGTCAGCTTAGAAGTGCACTGAATATGAGTAGGAAGTGAGAGACGAATAGAGAGAGAGAGAGAGAGAGAGAGAGGCTGAGAGATATGACAATCCAATGACGACTAGCAAAGGATGTGTAATACCAATGGATAAACTGAATTGAGCTACGACACTTTTCAAAAATAATTACCTATATTAATAATTTTAAATATAATATTTAATAAAATTTAATTATTTTGTAAATTAATAACAATAAAAATAATTAAAATGGCTCAATTAACATCTACTTTCATATTTATAACAATTTTTATATCACATTGAATACAACTTTTGTACCTGAAAGCATATTTGATCATTAACCTTTTACATATACAGTCAGAAATTATATTATTATCATTATGTAAAATAAAAAAATATTTAAATTAGTATTTGCTTTGTTTTTTAATAATATTTTTTTGTCTAATAATTATAAATTAATATAATGTGCTAGATAAGGTTACAAAACATATTAACCTATAATTTATAAATGTTAACACAATATATTATATATTAATACTTATATATAAATTATAAAACAAAATAGGTTTTGATGACATTTGTGACACTTACCTTAAAACAATACAAATTTATTATTACACTTTTATTTTTATGTGTATTTAAATAAATAAAATAATACTTAAATATTATATTTTAACAAATAAAAATATAGCACTTAAGTTAATGCAAGTTGTAATGTTGTTTCATTCTACTTATTCCTATAGAAACCAAGTTATAATTGACTAAATTATCTTGAAAAGACACAAAATAAAATTTTTTATCAAATTATTTAAATTGTCATCTAAAAATAATAATTATTTAATTATAACTATATTATTTTTTTGATAAATAAAAATACAACATTAATTAAGTTATATTATTAAGTTTACTTGTTTGACATTTATAGTACCCTAATTTACGGACTATAATGCGCGCGTTATACAATAAATAAAAAGTGTAGATTAATTTACTGTGCGCGTGTTATACTCCGTAAATTATGATACATATATTTATAGTAAATATATATATTTATAGTATTAACTGTATAATAAGTCAATAATATTGATAATAAAAATACTGTTGACAACTAATTTATATGTTAATTACTATTAATTAATTATATTAACATAATTATGGCTTCAATTAAAATTAATTGTATTTGATTAAAATATTATATATCACTAAAATTATTATTTAATTTACAAATAATAATTTTTTTCAGATTGATCAAGCTTAAAACTTATTTTGTAATAGTAAAACTTTTTTGTTTTAAGTTGAAATAACAAATTAAATTTAGAAATAAAATATAAGTTTCTAAAAATAATAATTTTATTTTAAAAAAATAGTTAATTATTTACACAACAAAATGATTAAATATAATCAAGCAAATATTTTCAAAAGAAATTAATTGACTACTATTTAATTATTATGTAAATTTGATTGAAACAAATAACTAATTATAAAAACAAATTGAATGTCAAGATTTAAATCTATTCAAAAATAAATGTCAAGTTATTTAAATAAACATATTGTATTTTGAGGTATAAAATTGTTTTGCAATTATCTAGATCAGTTTAGTGAAATAGTAATTCTTGATTTATTTATTTAAATTGTATGAATAAACTTATTTTTAACCTAATTAAAGTAAAACACCAAATACATTGTCAACAAGATTATTGCAAAACACAACTTATTTACGTCAAATTAATTTTCAAACAAACAATTTTATTTAAAAATTAATTTATCAAGATAAATACAATATTTAAACAAAACAATTATATATTAAAAAATAATTATTTATAATTGTAATAATTTCATTTTAAAAACAATTTTCAATTAGCATCTGAAATTTACAATTACTTTTTATAAATACATATTATTTTATTTCATAATAACAAACAAAATCAAATATAATAAAAATAATTATATAAAATAAATTTTAATATAAATTCAATTAATATAAACAATCAAGATAAACTCTCTAGTGAGCAATATTTTTAAACAATAAAATAAATGCAAAAATAACATTTATTTCTATAAATTCAATTAAAATATCATTTTATATTCAAAAAAGTAAATTAAAAAATATTAATTTAAAATAAATTTATATTTATTATATTACAAACAAATGAAATAGTTATTATAATAAAAAAAAACATGAAAAATCAAGTGTGCAGTATAAATGCATAAGTGAAAACATGATAATATTTTATATATTATAATAATAAAAACAATTCAAAATATAAATATATCTGTAATAGGTATAAATGTTTAAACTTTTATCCACTATTTTTGTTGTTATTATATTATTAAAAATTATATTATGTAAACTTATAATATTAAATAAATAAAACTTGTACATTTAAAATGTACATTATAGAAGTTATAAAAGCTATGGGTATAACTTTTAAAATATTTAATGCTATTTATATAATAAATTTAAAATTGCATTTTATGTTAAAAAATATTTAATTCATATTAAATTATATTAATTTTAGTTTTTACATTAATTTCAAAGAATCTACCCGTATTTGAATAAAGATTGACAAATGCTTATTTAAATAAACTTTTTTATATATAAATTTTTAAATTAAAATTCTCATACAATTGTAAAGAATATTTCTTGATATAATAAATTTTTTACTATAAATAAATAAGTTAAATAAATGTCTACCATATTTATTTTTAAGTATGATGCGTTCAAAATATATTATAATATTTGTGCAAATATAATATATTATGTATATTTAGTTTATTTTAAACTATACAATAATATATGCTAAATAAATATTTCTACATTGATAATTCTAGTTTAATCTTATTAGATAACCTTTCTAAATAATACAATTTTTATAAATAATTTATAAAATAGTTTATTTGCTTATAAATAATTGTTACGTAAAAATTTTACATAATCTTTTTATACAAAAAAATATTTAAAAATATGATAATGAACTACATATAAACAAACTATAACTTTATTTGTTAATTATATTAATTAATTGTTTAGTGGCGGAAATTAAACATCAGCCAAACACAGTTAGTTTATTGAATAAAAGCCGACAAAATAAAATACACTATTATATAATAACTTAATGAATTTATATTTCAATTTAATTGATTTTAATTTTAGCATAAATTCAAATACGATTTCCTATTTTTTAAGGCAAATAATAATTTTAAATTCAAAAATAAAAACTAACTTTTTTGAATACAATAGCAAAAACTAAACTAATTGATACAATTTTAGTATAAAATTATGCAAATTAAAGCCAAAAAACTTGAAGGTTTTGGTCAATATTATATTTATATAATGAATATGCAAAAATACAAAATAAAAAAATCAAGACACTTTTAGACAAATATAAAAATTGGAGCAAAACATTTTATTAATTCATAATTTTGTGATAAAATAAAGTTTCATTATTATTAATACTTGAATCTTTATAGCCATACATTTATTTATTTGTTTATAATGTTATCAAAAATTGTAAGTAAATTATTTTGTTGCATATATAAAAAATTTTATTAAGTATTTTAATAATTAAATAAATATTTAAATATTTAATAGAAAATAAATCATTTACTTGTAATATTGGGTGCTATGGCATTAAGCACCTGTACTCAACTAATCAATCAAACCATTAGCACCAATATAACTGATATATCACTGGTAAACAACGATAATAACACACAATTACAAGAGTTACTGGTCATCGATGACGACGATACCTATATCGACCACGACTTGGACGGCTCGGCTTCCGACCTGGTTATGGCGGCCACTGCTGGGAGCGGCGGCGGTAAAGCCTTAGCCGGTACAGCCAAGTCATCATTCAAGAAAGGGGGCGCTAAGGGGCTTAAAGCCGGCAAAAAAGGGTTCGCCGCCGGTGTAGCCAAAGGAGGCGCGAAAAAGGCATTAACGGCCGGTAAGGCTGCCGGTGCTGTCGGCAAAAAAGCATTCAAAAAGGGAAAGGCTTGGGCGGCCAAAGGGGGCAAATTTAAAAAGTATGGCAAAAAGGGTGGGTTTGGCAAAGTTGGCGGTGCTGGGTATGCAAAAAAGTTTGGCACGATTAAAAAATTTGGTTTGTCCAAGGGCTTTAAGTTTGGTAAAGCTGGAGCGTATGGCGCCGCCGGTGGAGTTGCCGGCGCTTTCGGTAAGCTATACTAATAAATTGCCTTGGTGTCTTGTTATTATTATAAACTAACAAAATTTAGATATAATCTTGTTTATTTTTTTAATCACTTATCAGGCAAAAAGGCTGGTAAGGCCGGGGCGGCTGGCGGTGCGGGTTAAAAAAAAAAATCTAAAGGTAAGCTATTTATTTGTTTTAATAATTTATAGGTCAAACTTATCTATTAAATGTATTTTTTATAATGTAATAAAACTAAATTAATCTATAAATTGAGATAGCTAAATATACTATATTTTATTAAGAAAAATATATACTTAAATATTTCTTTTTTAAATAATTAAGCAAACTTTGAATGAGCTTTGAACTTTGAAACTTATTTATTTTAATTTTATAATTTAATTAATTTATAATTTATATGCTTATTATATAAATGTTAGCCGGCAAGAAAGCCTTTGCATCGTCAGGTGGGGTCAAAAAAGGCAAAAAGGGGTTCACATCGGGAACAGCCAAGTATGCAAAGGGAGGCACAGCCGGTGTTAAAGCTGGTGCTAAAAAGACTGGCATCGGTGGCAAAAAGGTCATTGGTTAAAATACATTTACCAATTCACTTAAAACCATCTATTCAATTATTAAAGTAATTCAATTTTGTTTTATTAATTAAATTAATTTTAATATTTAAAAAAGGTTAAAACAGTTTTAAAAAATAACATTTCACAACTATTTTAAATGTTAATTAAATTTTAAGTTGATTAATTATTTAATAATTTCTTATTATGTTAGTATTCATAAGGTTAATTTACAATTAAAATCTTTTTAATTAATTTTATTTTAATTGAACCTATAAAAATATACAATAAATTTTTTATTGAAAAAATTTAAAATTTAACTTTTATAACTATAATTATGAAATTTTATTCATTTTTTATTTTGCAGTTTAAATGTTTTTTATTGCATTAGTTTTGTATATAAAAATATTTGAAGAATCTTATATTTTAATTTAACTATTACATTTATTTTAATCAAGATTATAAGTTTTATATTACATAGTTTTAAATTATATTTAAATTAATTACAAGAGAATAAACATAAATTTAATTAATAAAATTAATATAATAATAAATAACAAAAAAATTTATAGATAAAATAACATTAATCTTGTATAATACCTTGCTTAAATTTTTAATATATTTATTACAATTATATAAAAATATACATAATATAATACAAAAATAATATAACTAAAAATTAATTAACTTAAATAAATAATTTTATAAATAATCAATATTTAATATAAAATATATTAGATAAATAAATATAATGTTTATTTTCTAATATTTACTTTCTATATTTAATTGTGCTATTTTCTTTATTAATTTAATTTTTTTACATTTTTAATATTATTAATATGTATATAAAAAACAAGATGTTGGTAAAAAATGTTGTATTAATTTTTATTAAAAAAAACATTTCTTACCACAAACAAAAAACTTTTGATTTTTTAAAAGGAAACACAAAATTACTATAATATTTATTTGTCATACAAAATAATTATCAAGTCAACCAATTGTGACGACCCTGGCATAAAAAAGGCAACAAAACCAACACTTTTTTTGGTTGTTGTATATTTCGTACCGATAAGTCTATTTAAATTATAAGGGCACATTTGAAAATGTAAGTAAATTCATATATACATAAATTTAAAGTATAGTAATTGAAACACAACTAATAATAACATTTAATTTAAAAAATATAAATAAAATTATTTTCAACACAAACTATTATATTTTATAAATTATAAAATATTATTTTATAATATAATTTATAATATATCTAAAATAAAGTATTTCATATTTATCAAGTTATAAAGAAATTAATATAGGTGTATTAAAAAAAAGATATATAAATATATTCATTATTAAATTCTCTATATAATTTATAAAAATAATTATATTGAGCAATTTACACATTTAAAATATTTAGTGTTTATTTAAAAACAAATATTTGAAAAGATTATTAAATAAAATATTTCAACCATGTTTACTATATTAACGTTTCTACAGTGATATCAATACATAAAAATATCTATGATTTGCTATTATTTGCTAACAAAAAAAAGTCAATACAAGCAAAACACTTACAGTTAAAGTTAAAGTAAATAGTGTTTACTAAACACGTTGTAATATAAATCAGTTTTACAATAAAAATACAATTTTGATAAATAAAATAGTTTTATTTGTGTTTATTGAAGTCCGACAAAAAATGTATTTACGTCATATAAATAACAAGTGAAAATTTGTTAGCTTGACAAGTAAAAAAAACATCTAGTTCAATAAATTGTCCTGCTGTTAATACTCTGCTAATAAACTGAATTTATTTTATTATCCCTTTTATTTAATAATAATATAAAGTTTTCTACTTATTTACTGTTATAGTTAATAAGGATTTAAGTAAACTTGTACATATAATTTTTTTCAACAAAATAACACAAATATTTTTATCATTTACTTTACTTTAATAACATTACATAACTTTATTTAAGATTAAATGTTATTATTATTATTTAATTTTTTACTTATGGCCTGAGATATTGATTATAAAATTTGATTACAACATAAGTAGCTTGATAAATAAATATTAAATCAATAACAACTAGTAAGTCTCTTAACTATTCACAAAATAAAATAAAATATTAATAATTTAATAACTGTTATAATAATTTGAATATAAATAATAAACAATGAATAATAAAATAATGAATATAAAATATAAATAGTAATTTTTTGATCAATTAATTTAAAATTAAAAATTTATTTTAAAGTTCAATAGTTTTAATAAATTTTCAAGATCATTACCCCATTAACTACTTATAACTTTTTTTATATTAATGCCATTGCCTTTTAGCGCTTTTATTTATTATGTAATACCAGTGCTCTTATTATTATTCACAGCAAGTTTTATAAGTACTTTATAAATATATAAAATATACTTGTTAAAACTGTTTATTCATATATATATATAAGTAAATTGAATTTATCATGAATTTTATGTATTTTTAAAAATAGTTAATACTTAATAAATACACACTAAACATGAAGCATGGCTTAACAATAATACAAAAATAATTGCTATTTAATTTAAATTAGTTTACAAGTGGGCATATAAGCTACCTACCTATACGGATATAAATTCATCTAGCTATTTAATCATTTAACTTAATCTATAGTTTTTTAAAATTTTCAATAACAATCAACATACACAAAAAGCTTTATAATATTACAATATATTAATACATGTATGTTGTAATAAGCTTTTATATTTATTTAATGGCTTAACTATTGAAAAAATATATAAATTGAGATAAGTGCAATCATATATTATTTTAGTTTACTTTATGTACAAAAAAAATGTAATATTTTCATCAATTAAATATGCAATCATATATGTATTGTATGTAAATGTATAATGTTATATAATATATAAAACAGTATTATATAATAAATCAATTAGCCATGACATTATTGGCATTCAAAATACAAATCGATTAGTATTATATAAGTTCACTAATACAAAAAAGCCTTCAAAATAATGAACAATTATATAAAATTAAAAATATAAAATAAGATAAATTCAATATATATTTAAAAATTCTCTTCCTATATATTTGTAACTTTAATATATCTTATTCAAATCTCATTAAAATAAAAATCGTGTAACAATAAATATAATAATAATAATTTTTTAAAATAATTGTTTTAATAAGTTTTTAATAAAAATTATTAAGCAGTCATTAACAATTAAGACAAATTATACAGCTTATTTAATTTCATGCTAGGTAGCAACCATAATTTATTTCTGCAATTCATTTAAATTAAATAAAAAATATTTCATGTATATATATAACTTTGCATAAATTTTAAATAACATACAAAATAGTGTTGACATTTAATATAAATTTTATGAATGAAATTTTACATTTGTAATATAACTCCTACCAACAATTATAGTTTAATATATATTTACAATTATACTACTATCTAAATAAATAAAAGTATTTAACATAACAATATAATTTATTTAGTATAAGATTTCGGAAATAGATATCAATAGTCTCTCTCTCTCTCTCTCTCTCTCTCTCTCTCTCTCTATTTTTTCTATCAGTATTTCCAAGAAATTTGCCAAAAATATAGTTTCAAACGTCATATAGCATTGAAATCACATAAGATATAAACAAAAACTATTTAAAAACACTACAAAAATAGGAAATACTATTAAAATACCTGAACACCACTCGTACTTATCATCCGTTCATTCATTAAAAATACAAAAATTTTGGGACAATTTTTAGAGAGAGAGAGAGAGAGAGAGAGAGAGAGAGAGAGAGAGATTTGACGACAACAACAAAGACAATTGAAATTCCTTAACAAATATCAGTAAAATTTAGTTTATTATCATTTTTTAACTAAAAAAACTATATTAAAACTTATGGGCCATAGAGTTATGGCTTAAAATAAACAAATATATACACACATTATAAGGCCATTCAAAAACTATACTAAAAACGGATTTTAGGTTTAGTGAACACACAACCAAATTTCAAGTTCACTATTATATTATATACTATTAGAAAGTTAACTAATTATCTATTGAATAAATATATTGAATAAATGATATTTTTATAAATATATTTGTAAATTAGTTTGTTAATTATAAGCCATGAAGTTTACTATATAAAGGATCTGCGAAAACAAAAAATTATAACAAAAATCATTTCACTGGTTTGTGCTTAAAAACTGATTTATATTACAAAAATATATATTTTAAAGTAAAAAGTTTTTACTTGATAATACAAATATATCAACATGAGAAATTACTTAGCATTGGTATGCATTTTATTATTTATTTTATATACTTTTGTTTAAAAAAAGTGTATTTTCAAGTAAACTCAACACTTGTAGTTGACTTACCTTTGAATTATTGTTATTTCAAAAACTAATATATAATTTATTAATTTATTTGTACCCCAAATGAACAGTTGGTTTTTGGACTACTAGTGAGTGCCATCTGTGCCCAAGAATTATCGGATGAATTGGTGGATGACTTAGAGGGGGCCGCGTCTGAAGAAGACCTTGCAGTGGCCGAGTCGGGCGGTGCGGGTAAGGGTGCGTTTGGTGCGGGAGCCGCTGGCGCTAAGTTTGCCAAAGGAGGTGCCGCCGGTGCTAAGGCTGGCGCTAAAGCTGGTGCCGCTTTTGGTGCCAAAGCAGGCAAAAAGGGTGGTTTCGCAGCGGGAGGTGCCGCCGGAGCGGCCGGATTCAAAAAGGGTGGTAAGGCTGGTGCCGCCGGTGCCGCCGCCGCCGGGTTCAAGAAAGGTTTCAAAAAGGGAGCTTTCGCTAAAGTTGGTGGTGCTGGATACAATAAAAAGTTTGGCGCCGTTAAGACCTTTGGCCTGAGCCAGGGATTCAAGTTTGGCAAAGCTGGTGGTGCTTTTGCGGCCGGTGGTGCCGCAGGAGCCGCCGCTAAAAAGGGTGGCAAATTTGGCGCCGCCGGTGCAGCCGGATTCAAAAAGGGTATGACTTTTTGTTGTCAATAACATTTTATAAAGTGCTTCATAATTATTATAATTGTTACATAGTTGAGTAACTATGGTAACATGAAAACAATTATGGATCAGCTTATATTATTAAATTAAACAAACTTTAAATAATTAAATAAATTTTTCAATAACAGGAGGCAAAGCAGCTAAGGCTGGTTTCGGAGCCGCCGCCGGTGCTAAGGCTGGTGCAGCCGCCAAAGCAGGAGCCGCCGCAGGTTTCAAGAAGGGAGGCGCCGCCGGTGCCGCCTTCAAGGGAGCCAAAGCTGGTGCCGCCGGTAAGGGTATCATCGGTTAAACATAAACGCCATTCCCAACCAAAACGCCTGACCATTACTGACCACAACCACCAACACTACCGATCCAATCGACTACTATTTCCCAACCTTTACTACTCAACACTCAAAACAAACTTTTATTATTATTTAAAATTTATGTATATTTTTTCACTAATTGTTTGCTCAATACATATGTAAATAATTTTTTAAAATATAAATTTAATTATAATTATTATAGTCTTCATTAAATAATTAGTCAAATTTATACTTATTTTTATAACCAAATTGTTAATTAATTATCTAAATTATTAAATTATTTTTGCATTATATATATTTTCTTGTTAATTTTATTTACACTATTATTATTATTATCAAAATTATATAATTGATCAAAATTGTAGCCAAAGATTTATATTTTAATAATTTTAGTTAAATAGTAAAAATTTTGAATTTTGTAATATGAAAATAATTATGTTTTTTCAAAATAGATAATTAGTATATATTTTATAAATGTGTATAATATACACTCTAAAAGCTTTCAGATTGATTGTTATCTATGTACACATACTTAATGTTAAATTTAAAATAATCAAGATTATCTATCAAACACAGACACAGAAACATGTATAAAAGTTTTTTAATCTGATAAAACAGGTACACAAAACGTACAAACATTTGGAACGTATGTTCCAAGCTTTTTTTGTATAATTTATAATATAGTATTAATATTATATTATATAATATATTATATTTTACTGCAAATATCATTATTACAATTTAAATGAAAAAAGATTTAATAAAACTTATATATACATATAAACATAATTAATATTTTTAAATATAAATTACTAATATTTTTAATTTACTTTATCTAATATATTAATTACAAATATACAAATAAATTTATATAAATAGTCATATAATATATATTTATATGTATAAATTTATTTTTGTTTCAACAAAATATATAATTTGTTAATAAAAAATAAACTTATAATAAATGAACTAATATATTATAAATTATTTTATAAGTTATTATTCAGATTGCATTTTACATAAAAACACATAATAAACAACAGAAACAAAACATTTACAAAATATATTAAATTAAATTAATTAAAGTTATCAACCAAAGAAAAAATATAGTTGTCAACACTATTTTTTCAATTTATAAATAATTTGCATATATTTTCTTATAAAAGTAATTATGATATTATAATATATCATATGTCTTATATTTTTAATATCTATTTGGTTTTTTGGTATACACTTATGATATAAATATGATACTTAAATATACAATTATAATAGCAATTTGATGGCTACACCAACTAATTTACACTATATTTTGCACTAAAACTTTGAACATTTTGATGGTTTTGTTATATAATCTGATGGCTGCTTAAGAGAGAGAGAGAGAGAGAGAGAGAGAGAGAGAGAGAGAGAGAGAGAGAATAGTGTAGCAAATCGTATGTATTCTACATTATAATTAGTAGAATTACATAGAAATGTATTATTGAACAGCACTGACAGCACACCTATTATTTGTCAACACTATTAACTCAATCGCTGTATTTTCAATATAATGTATGGTTTGCTATGAATTACAGTAATATATTAGTTAATGATATACCAGACCAGTGTTTATATCACTTTTTCTTTTCATTAGCCAATTATTATTATCTATATAAAAGGCTCATAACTTGATACTAGAAAAAAGTGTTTTGTTTTGTCGCTTAAATATAGCCATGCCATTAAATTGGATGCAATATATTTAGCATAATATTTATTATTTTATTAAAAATATTATATTTTTATTAAATCAAAACATGATTTATATATTAAAATATAATAAACAATTACTAAATTTATAAATAATGTATTTATTTATCAATTATACTTTTTTTTATTAAACTTATTAGTAAATTAAATTTTAGTAAAACCTAATGAACATAGTTTTTTTTTCTGTATTGACCATCCCTTTTGCGACCAATTTAATTAATTAAATAGTTATTTTATGTGATTTGGACACAAATTAAATTTTGAGATAACGAGGGCACATATCAACCCTTTTCTAGTCGCTGTGTCGTGTGTTTTATACACACATAACAACAAGATATCTTTACTATCAATGGCTATTTTCTCTCTCTCTCTCTCTCTCTCTCTCTTTGTTTCATTTTTTGTTTCAATTGCTTTCAATATAACATTTCCAGTGAAACTCAATAATCAGACAGTCTTTCCATTTAAACACAGATTTTCACTCAAAAAATCTCTACTAATCCTCAAAAATTTGGCATTTATTTTCAAATATATTTTTAGACATTGAAAAATAAAATATTTGATTTACAGACTTAATAACAAATATTTAAAAAATATTTTTGATTAAAATATATCAAAGGGTATATAAAATACAATGTATAATAACAAGTATAGGATTTTATGCTTGTTTAGTATAATATCTCATAAATTATAACAAATTAAATTAGTTTTGTTTGTTTGATTTGAAAATGTTTTTAATAAATATTTGTGTTCTGTAATAAATTTACTAACAAAATAATACAAAATACAAATCATTTTATTTATTAAAATACATAAATATATTGATAAATACAATGAAGTATTGATTTTATTTCACACAAAATATATACAGATATATACCCACAAAAAAAATATTAACAAAAGTTATGGTAATTTTGAAAAATTTTCAAATCAAGACTTGCATTATATTATATATTTAAAAAAATCAAAATAAATTTATTCAATAAAATTATATATTATTATTATAACTTATTTGATTTACTAGCCATGAATCTATCATTGTCATTATGCTAATAAATAACTACCAAGTACCAATAATAACAGTAATACATATAAGAAATAATCATTTGTTACAAAAAATAATCACTATATTTATTTACATTTAATGTTTAAATATAATGATTATTTGATTGTATAATAAATTTATTGCATATTTATAAGACTATATATAGATATATATAAGTATATGAGATTAACCAGAAACAAATTGGAAATGAAAATATAAAATATAAAATATCTAAAAATAAATTTAAAAC
>JAQIWK010000555.1:0-15181 GCA_034695265.1 Dissorhina ornata | reverse complement strand
TATTTAAATTATAATTTATACTAATGATATTAATACTGTTTTTATAACTTTTATTATAAACAGAAATGGATAAGAAATAATTTACAATTGAGATTTAAATCATATAAAATTATTAATAAATAAACAAAAGTTTTATTAAATTATAAAAATGATGAGCAATACAACAATTGTAATTATTTTGGTGTTAATTACATTAAATTTGACTTCAAGTTATGGCATTACGGTATTTAATTATAAAAATATTTAGTTTTTAATTAATTTGTTTGACTAAACAAATGTTAAAATATTATAATAATTTAGTTACAAAAGTCTAACAAATGGTTTAAACGCGAAATCCCTCCCGAGTTTATACCGATGAGAGGTAGAAGTGATTGGCCATCAAATCTTGATGTCCAAGACTCGTACCAATTGGTAGATAATGGCTCACCAGGTGATGGTTATAATGGATATTATAACTATTTGTTGCCATCAAATCAAAGGCCAAACAATGGCAAACATTCAAGATATTCACAAAAGTCTGATGGCTTTATGATGTTGAATGACATGAGACCTTACAATGACAAACAAATTAACACTCAAAATAGGTAATCAATCATTTAATATATTTAATTAAATTTTTATTTTAATAAAAAATATACAAAAACAAACTTAATGGATAAAACTTATATTTAAAATTTTTATATAAAAATATGATTAGTAATTATTAATTACTTTATATTAAACACGTTTGGCTATTAATTAGAATTATAAAAATATAAAACTTAAAAATACATATATTTTAAATTTTTATGATAACCATAATTTTATAGATTTACTGATAAAAATGATTAATTAATATTTAAAATATTTTTAAAAATACACATACATGCACACATAAAAATCTACACACAATACAATTACAAGTAAAATACAATACAATTGTAAGTAAAACTAATATAAACTAGCAATTTAGACAAATTAATTAAATTTGTAATTAAAACTATAATATAAAAATAGTTTTGTTTGATAAAGTAGTTTTGGTACAAAAAAAAGTGACTTATTATTAGATAATATAGTTTTCAGAGAGAGAGAGAGAGAGAGAGAGCGAGAGCGAGAGAGAGAGAGAGATTAATGAATGAAACACATAGACTATAAAACTATTAGACAATATTAATAATCATTGTGATTATTATGATGAGATTGATGTGAATGATGTTGATTATGTTGTGGTGTCATCATGGTATCATCAAAGCCATTGAACTGTTGGTTTTGAATCCAATTCATTTGTTGACTTTCATCGGCCGAGTGCTCGTGATTGGCCAAAAAATCGGTTGAAAAGTCATTAATAGCATTAAAATTTTCAAATTGTGGCGGAAATCTAGCAATTTGACGATATCGTGGCGCCTGTGCTGATTGGGCTGGCGCTGAGTCGCCACCACCACCGCCGCCACCATTACTGCCGCCGCCGTTAAAGTTTTGTAGTCCGGGTATTAAAGCGGCCATTATTTTAAAAGCTGGCTGTTCCCGCATTTGTTGCTGATAAGCTTCAAGCAATTGAGCACCAATACCCCCACCACTACTACCACCACCTCCACCACCCCCACCTTGGCCTCCGCCTTGCATTAAACTAAATAGTTGTCCCAAAGCTCCCAAACCCGACAACACTTGGGCCTCGGCGCCCATCATCACAGTAGTCATCACAACCAATAGTACTTTCCGTAAACTCTGATTAAAATAATAAATGATTTTTAATAATTAAATTAGAAATATATTTAAATAAATTAATAAGTATTTAGTTTTAATTAAATTAAATTTAAACAAAAAAATATTTACAAAAAGTTTCATTTTTGGTAATTTGTTTTAAATCCAGAGCACAGAGAGTCACTTAAGAGAGATGATGTGTTGCTTACACTTTGAGATTTGAAACTAAAATGTTTGAAAGTTTTAAATAACTTTCTACTTTATAGTCGTTATATCTAATCTTAAAAACTTTTTGCTTATTTTTTTTGCTGTTTGTTTGTGTGTGTGGTTTCTTATATAACAAGTTGTTTTGTTTGTGTGGATCTATAAATATAATGTAATATAATTTTAGCCAAAATATAATAGACAATGAAGACTGCTTTTTTATTATATTCATGGTATACATGGTTTATATTTAGTTACCATTAGTTATGAATCACTTTTTTATATATGCATTTATTTCTATATCTTTTTACTTTTTTTATTATTATTATATATTTTTGAAATCAAGTATTGATAATAAAAAATGAGTTTAAAAATAAATTTTTATTTTATTATACAATCGATTGTAAGTTTTTTGAGAAAGTTAAATAGTTTTTTTACATTGTTTAGTTTTGTTACAAAATTATTTTGTATATAAAAAATAACTGTTAAGTTAGATGTCAATCATGACAACAAATAATAAGTATTTTTTAAATATAAATTTTATTATTAAGTATTTTATTTTAATAATTTGCATTAATAACTTGTTATTAAGTTGAATATACTATTTATATTTTATGTAAAAAAGTAAATATAATTAAATTAATGTTACCATAATAAAGTAACATAATTTTGAAAGTTTATTTTTGTTTAATTAAATAACTTATAAATAATTAAAAGTGTTCTTAAAGTGTTTAAAAAAGTAAACTTATGTTTTTTAACTTTAAAACTTGTAATTTATAAAATTTTAAATCAAAAGCTAGTTTGAAATTTATTTATATATTAAATTTATAATAGTATCATGATAGTAAATATAGTAATATAATGGGAAATGGTCTGTATAAGTATTTATATTGAACTGGTTTTAAGTTTTTGAAAATGAAATATAAATTTTCATTTTATTTTTATAATGTAATGAAAATTTATGGCACAAACAAAAGTTGTGACCTATTTTTTATATAAGCAATTGTTATCTCTGTCCCATACGACGGGTAACTTTATATATATATATATTTTTTTGATATCAATTATATATTATAATATACAATACAAGATATATGTCTTATCCATAAACATAATCTTATTGTTATATGAGATGTTATGTCCGATATATGTTATATATTTAAATATATAATATATTACTTTCAATTGGTATCTCATATTTTAAAATATATATTTTTACTTTTAAATCTAAAATTAGGCGTTTGTTTGAAGTATTGTCTAAAAATGGATTAAATGGCAAGAAATTCAAGACAACATCTGAAGATTTAAAGACTTAAGACCTGATCTCAAGACTTTTTTTTGTGGAGTAAATCGTGAGAAGTAGTTAATCGGATGAGACTTTTATTAGTTTTATGTATTGTATTATTAGGAAGAGTTGTTTGTTTTATGTTTGTTTGAAGTTTGTTTTGTAAAATTATATAATAATAAAAATTAAAATAACATACAATTTAGAAATATACTATTACATTGTCTTATTGTATTATAAAAACTTTTTTCAAAAGTTAGTTATTATTTTCCAGATTTCTATTTATATATATATATATTTTGGTTGTAATTAGTATTTAAAACAAATTGTTATTTATTTTTGTTGGATGTATATAAATATTTATATTTTTAGTTATATTCATGTAATTCATCATTAAATTATATATTATATTGTATAATTAGCATGCAAATAATTTTTTCATTTAAAATATAATTTTTTAATGTTTTTTAAATTATATTTATTTTATGTTTAAAAAAGATTTTAATTTTAATTTTGTTGCTTAGTTATTGTTTTGTTTAAAAGTAAAATAAATATATGTTTAAAATTTTAAGTTATTTTTTACATTTAATTTATTTGGTTATTAAATGTTTATTTAAATTATTTTTAGTTAAAATTATATTAAAAGTAAAAAAGTTTTAGTTTTAGTTTTAGTTTAAAATTTTTTAATGTTAATTTTAAATTTTAAATTATATTACAAAAAATGTCAAATTAAATATATATTAACAACACATTTGATTAAATAAAAAATTTTGTTTAAAAATTGTTTAATTTTAATTTAATTAATAATTTTAATTTTAATTAAATATATATTTTATATACATATTAACGTAATTCATGTTAAAAGTCATAAGTCTTACACAAAACACACGTGACTTTTGTTTACAAATTTAATTTTAAATTGTTTTCAAAGTTTTTTAAGTTAACTATTATTTAGACATCAATTAAATTGTTATTATAATTATTGTTTTAATTGTAAATTTAATTTTGTAATTAAAAAATGTTTATTAATTATAAGTTAAGTGCAAAACAATTGCATACATTTTCATTGATATTACAAGAGTCCAGATTAAGGCACCGGTTGTTCACCAGTTGTTTGCATACAATTGGTGGCCAATCACCACATCAATGGTCTACCGCTGCAGGTAATGGTGGGAAGTGTTGGCCGATATATGATAGACAAGTCATGTCTGGTATGGTTTTGATGTGTTTTCGCCGTCATTTATGCGATAAAAAAGTGGCCAAAAGTGACCAGAAGTTTGTTGACCGTAAAAGAGGTAAAGAGTTACGGCAACAACGGGACGACTTACAAGTGATTAAAAGTTACCGTAAGTTACCGATGACACCCGCGTGGCTATTGATGATACTTAAGAAACCAAAGTATGTCTAATGTTTAGCATAGTTTGTATTACCGTTGATGACTGTCATCATTGGGTTAATCATATGTTTGTTTTGTTTGATTTGATTGGCAGTGAACTGATTGAATGGTACGATAAGACACCGCCCGACCGCCGACGAGTGTACTACTTGTCGTGGATGTTGTTATATCTGGTCTATCCGGTGATGTTTGTCATGTTATGTTGGGTTTCGTATGCTTTGGTTAACTTTGAGGAAAACCCGTTGACCGGTCGCGAGACGGTTAAGAATTTACCGAAAGGTATGACCACTACTACTACTACTTCTGACCACTTATTTTGTAAAGTTTTGATTAAAATATGTTTTTTTTTGTTTACTTTTGATGGACAGAAATGATGATTGAAATTGAAAACGATATATTGAAAGAGATATTTGTGACCAATATGACCAAGGGCACTTTCATACCCGCCACCCATCCTTTGGTTCAACGTATCGATAAAGTTGTTGAACGTATTATCGATGCCAACGATGACTTGGATGTGATTAGTGATGGCCTTTGGACGCCAATAGTCATAGATAATGATAAACTAATGGATATAATTGTGTTAAAAGAGTCACAAAATATATTTATATCCAAAACGATGTTAAATATGTGCGAAACGGATGACGAGTTGGCGTATGTATTGTGCCATCAATTGGCGCACATTATGTTAGACCATACGAGGGAACCGGTAATTGTGTTTATAATTGATTTTAATTATAAGTTTAATTATGATTAAATCTTTTGTATGTTTTTTTGCAGACAACGTATACCTCGTGGCTATACAAGCCATTGATGGTAATACTGCCAAAGTTATGGTCAATCAATAGCGACCAGATATTAAGGGTTGAGTTTATGGAGGGCTATAACGTTTGGTTTGATAACCAGATGAAGAAATTGATGAGAAAAGGTATTTATTTTAAAGCATATAATGATTTGCTGGAAGAAGAGGCCGATAGGATAGCAATGCAATTGTTGACCAGATCTTGCTTTGATGTCCGCAAGTGTCGCCAGTTTTGCGTCAAATATAAACATTTGAGTGAAGAGTATAGCGATGACCGGAAGGTCACAAAAAGCCACAATAGATCTGATGACAAAACGGTTGATATGAGTGACAACTTTTTTGCTAAACATCCCATCAATGATAATAAATTACTCTATTTGTTTCAATACACTAAACCTTTTCTAGATTTAAGACTTGAATGTAAATGCGAGCCATTAGTTGTTGAATAAAATTATTAATTTGATTAAAAAGTAATTTATATTTATTTGTAATTTATTGTAATTAGTTATAATGTGTTAGTGGTGTAGCTTGATGATTGTTCAATTGATGTTTTAGTTGTTTTATAAAATAAAATATTTTATTTAAAATGTTTGATATTGTTTTGTGATTTGTTTTGTGATTTGTTTGATAAATCTAATGATTATATAACTAGCAAATAACCTTTCCAAGATATTTTGGTATTTATAATAATTTATAATAAATAAATTTATTAAATTATAAATACTATTTATTAAGATGACATTATAAATGCTTGTTTGAATTATACGCAAATTACATATTCAATATTTAGACCCTTTAATAAAAAGTTATATGACCCTGATTATAAAGTTTATAAGTAAAGTGAAATAGACTTGTGGTTCAATAATTTATGGGATTTTAATTGACCTATGGTCATCTTGTTACTTTCAATGCTAAACAATATGATAAGTATTTTGAAAATTGAATGAAAAATCATACCATGGTTAATATATAATAGTTTGAAATGATTATTACCGCGATGTGCTTAAGTCATTAGACCCGTCGGACGCTTACAATGACAATGGTTTGTGAATATCATCTCTCAATCAGCCATTTCGGGTGAGTCTTCCGATGTATTTCTTATTGATATTTCATTAGATCTCATAATTGATTAAATAGTTTGATGAATGATTTCTGGTTTTTATTTATACATAAAAAATATTTTAAAATAAGTTTAAAATTTATAAATTTATAAATTAATTATAAATTAAAATACTATACAAAGTATATTTGATATTTGTTAATAATTTCATAAAATTTTGAATTTAAAGTACAAATTTTTAAATTTTTAATTAAATATTTTAAAATTTTATTCAAAGAATATTCAATAGAAAAAATATTTTTAATTGTTGATATTTTGTGATATGTTTTGTAAATTTTCTAATAATTATTATTACAATATATTTGTAGCGATAATTATATTTTTACCGATATTAATAATTTACATTTATTGCTTAATATGATATTTAATTTATTATAAAAAAAAAGTTTATATTTAAATTTATATATAAAAATATTTATTTACAAGTTTGACATTTAAATGTTTGTCACACTTTTTTGTATTTCAAAAAGTATTTCAATTGAATTTTACTTATTATTTGTCTATTAAATAGACTCTGTATTTGTTATGCGATAAAGTATTTTCACAATACAATGGTTTATATAAAAATGTGAACTAATTTTTCATTTAAAAAGTAAAATATTTAATAATATTCTTTAGAAATGCATTCAATTAGAGACATATTATACTTGTTTTGATAAGTAGTGACACAATCTGTATAATGAATATATAATTGTTATAATAAATGTATGAAATTTTTTTTATTGTAAGACTTAATATGTTGTTTAGTAGGTTTGCGGCAAATTTTGTATATATTCTGTATATTATAAGCATATTTACAGTAAAATTTTTGTATAAGCAATATATTATACAGAATTGTATAATGAATTACTTTATATAATGAACAATAATGTAGTTTATATATTAAAATTATTAAAATTCATTTGTAATGTATAAAGATTTCTAGGCTAGTATTAGAAATATGCTTTAATATAGAAAATATTTATATTTTAAAAATGTGTTTTATATTTAAATGTTTTTGTATAACAAAATATGACTGTACCTAGGTGTTTATTATGTAGAATTACTTTGTATATGTTATAGTATATTATGTATGAATTATACAATTGTATATAATATATATAAAATATTTGTATACTAGGTTAGATAACCGGGCAAAGCAAACATAAATGACATTTAAATGGTAGTTTAAATTACAAACAATATTTGTAGTGAAAATTTTATTTAATTTAGTTGTCTATTGCAAAGTATATTAGACTCGCTCTCTCTCTCTCTCTCTCTCTCTTTCTTTCTTTCTTTCTTTCTTTTAATAGTTCTTTCTATTATTTATTGTTGCTTGTTGAAATTATTATTTGTATATGTTTGTTTGATATTTGCTAGATAAATTAAAGCATCTCATTATACATTGTGTTGATGACTTTATAAAAATTAAATGATTTATATTTTCTTGAATTTATTTTGGTTTTGAAATTACAGTGAAATTGTTAAAAAGTAAGGATTTGCATACAATGTATAGAATATATATATTTATTTACAAATTTTGTTGTAAGCCAGGTCATTAAGTTTAACTAAAGTATGAATGTTGGAAACAATGATATGTCTAATAATTGAAATGAAAATTGAAATGAAAATAATTTAGTTTTTTTGAATGAAATGTATTGAATAAAAGCTAATTATCATTTTTCATACAATACTCTTGAGATTTGCATGAGGTATACATGTATAATGTATATTAATATACAAAATATACAGTACTTTATATTATAAAATAACTAGAAATTGTATGAAAATATTCAAAACAACTTTTTTTTGTATATTTTTTCATTAAAAAAGTAAAAAAAATTGTTATTAAAATCAAAATATAAAATATATGTTATGTTTTTTATTTGGTATGTCATACAATGTTAATAATTTATAAGTATTTTATTTACAAAGTAAATTTATAAGTTTCATGTGAATTATTATTAATATTGCTTTTAAATTTTTCAAGTCTCTCTCTCTCTCTCTCTCTCTCTCTCTCTCTCTCTCTCTCTCTGTTTAATATTTTAAATACCTTTTAAATATTTTTGAAAATAATTAAAAATTAAAGAAATGTTTTTAATAAAACATGAAATTCATTGGAAAAAACGTTTAATATTTTCAAACCATTAGTTGAAAATTATTTAAAATAAACCGTTAAATAATTACCATTAATGAAAATTTGTAAGAGTATTAAAGTAATACTAAATGCATAATAAAATAGTTACCTTTGTCAGTTTATTTCTTTGTATTGATGATAAGTACCGATATTTATCATGACATTTAATGAAATAAATTTTACAATTATATTTTTTTTCAAATAAAAGTTTTTATTTTTATTGAACAAAATTATAAAGTAATTTAATAAATATTTATTTTTTTTGGAAATTACAATATATATAATATAATATTTATATATTTTAGCCAACAAGTGAAATATTTGTTTGTGTTTTTAATTTTTTGTAGTTTTAGATATAAAATTAATTAATATATTTTTGACTTTACTATTAAATATTTAATTTAATTTTAATTTTTTGCTATTTACAATTGAATTGGTTTATAATATATTAATTTTATTAGAAATTACTTTTTTTTATATAAATTTTAATTTTGAAAAAACAATTGAATATAAATATTTATTTTTGTAATAATAATAATAATATACAATAAAAAGTATAGACTTTAAGCCAAAATACATTTAATACAGCAAAATAAAAAGTGCACAAAACTATTTGTGTATTAAAATTATTATTATTTTTAAAACAAATATTTATATTTATATATATTTTTGTGTATCAATTATGTAATGTACTGTAAACTGAGACACCAGGTTGTTTTTATTATATCTAATTTATATAATGTAAAATACACCTAGTTGGGTTTTTTTTACTACAACATAAACTTGGTATATTTAATATTTTGAATGAAAAATATTTGTAATATTAACAAGAAATAAGTTTTTATTTTTTAAAATTTTTGCAAAAATTATTATTTTATAATAAATTTTCTTTGAATAGTTTGTACTCACATTTAAAACAAATTTGTTTAAAAGGTTTTTTAAGACTAAATAATTATAATTAACATAAAATTATTTGTAATAATAATATATAGTTTTACTATAAAACTAATTTCTATATAAAATTATTGAAATTATATTAATTAAAATTTGACTACAAATTAATTAACAAAAAACTTTTTAAAAATATATTAATATAATTTGAAATTATTACATAACATGGTGAACATAAATGATTGTGTTGAAATTCTTGACCTTTTTGCTTGATTATAAATAAATTATAAATGAGATTACAGTCAAATAATTACCGGATATTACCGGAAAAGTATAGTTAATTATAATTTTAATGTTTGTTTTCTGTATACATATGAGTATTACAAATAAAAATTAGCCACAAATTAACAATAACTTTGTTAACAATCATAATATAATTTAAATACTATTATAGTTTCTATATAAATAAAATTTTTAATAATTTATTTATTCAATAATAATAATAATAAAGTAAGAAAAACAACAATAATAATATTGCTAATGATTTACAGTAATATATATTTTTATATATATTAGTAATTTTTATATAATTTTTATATATTAATTTATATATAAACATATATTATTTAGTTGACCGAGCTAAAAAGAAAAATATATAAATATATTACTTGATTTTATTATATATAACATTCATCATAAGGTTATCATTCATAACCCTTTTTTCTAATGATAATATAAATCATATTAATATAATGTTTTCATAATTATAAGTGCATTAAAAAATAGATGAAAAGATATTCACAATAATATAAAGACAATTATAATTAGTTTTGAATAAAGACAATGAGAGATATTTATATATTTCAAATAAAAAAGATATGAATTTTTATAATCAAATATATATATAATAATATAGTTTTTGTTTGTTTTTTTGTCAAGTTTTTATTAGTTGTTTAGTATTTATTGTGTTTTACAATTTAGACGGTTGGGCTGTGTTTGGTATGTCTCTGTGTGTTTGTGAGGCCAATATGTAGTATTAGATGCAAATATCTTGTTAGTGTCTAACCTCTTGTGGCAAAAAAGTGTTCATTATTTTTGTGATAATGTTGTTGTAGTTGTGGTGATGAGACAGACCTCTTGCCTCGGGCGCCGAAGAATGCGTTGGCCTTCTTCTCGATGTCCAGTCCGACGCCGACAGTACCGCCGATCATACCTGAGCTGCCGGTCCCACCCATTAGGCTGTGCTGGCCTTCCATCCAATTAGGTCTATTCTGTTGGCTGTTACCTACTCTCTGATAGCTATTACCAGATATACAAAGTCATCAAATTATATCATTAATGAGAGAATGTATTTCAGAGAGAGAGAGAGAGAAAGAGAGAGAGAGAGAGAGAGAGAGAGAGAAATCATATTTAATTATTTATTAGACATTAAATATTAACTCTTTTTATAGTACAGTAGTTGTAGTGATATTATAGCTAATGGTAAGACTCTTAGGAATATTCTGTGTGTGTTTGGTGTATATATTTTGTAGACTAGTTTTATCTACATTCACCTTGATATTATTATTTTGAAATTTAATAATATTAGCCAGTAACTATAGTGTAACTAGTAACTAATTTGTTAGCTAGTAGAAATTATGTTACAATGAGATTTTTTTTAAGTTTCTTTGTTAGTTTCAAGGCAGTATTTTGAACTTTCTTTGAACAATTCAAATACTTATTGTTGAATAAGAAAGGTTCACCAAAAAAATACAATACAATATAATATTAATACTAGACTTAAGTGCATATATCTTGATAGGTTTGATAGGGTTGTTGAAGTTAATATTTTATCCAATTATATGTATGTGTAATATTAAAAGTAAATAAGACTCTAATTAAAAGTTATAGTTATATAGATATTTGGAGTAGTTTTTTGTAGTTACGAGTCCTTAAGTTAACTTTTTTTTGCTACTAAAAGTCGAGTACTTTTTTATTTTATTGATTTTATAATGTTTTTGGTATTTTGTTACTAACTATTTGTTTCGAAAAACTAGTGTCTCTATTGTATTGTATTATGAATAAAATGTCCTTAAATTTATAATTAAATTAATGGTATAATTGAGTGAACATTTTAATTAAAATTTTTATAAGTTTAATATGACTTTATATCTAATTAAAAATATTGTTTTTATGATTGTCGTGTGAATAATAATAATAATGTTATAAATTGAATGTTAGGTTTAAATAATTTTTAAAATGTTAGCGAGAGATGAGAGAGAGAGAGAGAAAGAGAGAGAGAGAGAGAGAGAGAGAGAGAGAGAGAGAGAGATAAATGAGATGCCATGAAGTGTTCAAAAAATAAAATTGTCATTTTTCATATATATGTTAAACAGACATTATATATTAATAATTACACAAAAATTCATTTAATGCAAATTATGTTGTTATCAAAAAATTATTATAATTAAAAATGTTTAACTAAAACTAAAAAGATTGTATTTTTTATTATCTTGTTAGTCTGGATTATCTATGATATTTTAGGCTACAATGAAAAGTCATTGAAAATGATGATATTATTTTTGTTTAGTTAAACTTTATATTAAACACATGAATTGTGTTGTTTGGTTGTGAATATAGATATGATTTATATTATTTAATAAAAATATAAGTTGTAAACCAAATGGGAATTTGGGTTTAATTTAAATTTATACGAATGAGTGGTCTATAATGTATATCCCATAGTATTATAGTGTATATGAAAAATTAAAGCCTTAAAAGTTAGATAAAAACTTTTTGGTTGGTGCTAACTGCACTGTAATAATAATATTATACAATCAATAATAGTTGTGTTTTGTGTACATATATGATTAGGGTAATTTATGATAAATTATTATGCCTTTAAGTTATATTTTTGACAAAATATATATTTCGACATCATATTTCACATTAATTATAGTCCAATAAATTGGGATAAATATTGGGATATTTAGTTTAACAAAGATCAATTTACCTGACATATGGCTGGGCGACTGGATAGACAGCAAACTGACCGTCAGGTTGTCCCATAAATTGCTCCAACTGGCCATTTGGCGTATGGACCCGAATAGCGTCCAATTGTGACGGGTATAAGTCAACTACTGGAGCCATGATTTCGGTTTCGGTAGAGGGTTGGCCACTTTTTCGGCCTCTCATAGGCATAAATCCGGCCCTTTTGTCTTCCTGGGCGTTGTTATAATAGTCGTATGCCTGTTGGTCGACATACCATTGCTGTGGGCCAACTGGTGCCTGCAATCCGTAGTCTTTACGGCCTCTCATCGGTAGAAAACCGGCCGACTTTTTGTCGAGACTACTGTCTAAGAGCTCATCATTTGTTTCCTTTTTACCTCTGGAGGGCATAAAACTGGCTCTTTTCTGAAGCCTATCCATCGGTTTCTAATTTTTTCAAATAATTGATTTTATTTTATTTTAATTATTTGTTTAATGGTTTTAATTTATTTTAATGTGAATTTTATTTTAATATAATATAATCGATGATTATAAATGGGAATTATCCTGGTACTTGGTAAAATATTCAGTGTATTTATCAAGTTATATTATATAAATTATATGTTAAAAAGTTTAAAAGACATTAATATATTGAGACATAATTTTTATATTTTGATTAAATATATAACTTATATATAATATAAGTATAATATTGAGATGTTTTTTTTAAATTATATTTAAAAACAAGAGTTTTGTTTAATATTACTAAAAGTAAATTGATTTTTATTTATAGAAATTGTTTATAAAAGTTAAACAATTTTTATATATTTATATAAAATGACATTTTGTATTAAAATATGTAAATTTTTTTGGTTGCAAAATATTTTTTATTTTAAATTTTAAAGATATATTTCATTGACTTTTTTGAGCAAAAAACTAGACACTACTTGAAATAATTGGATGAAAATTTATTTATTCACTTAAGACAATGATAGACTATATTAATAATGACAATGATTTATATATTTAATTTAAAATATATTTTATTATTTTATTTAAATATAACTCAAATACAATTAATATTAAGTTTGTATTTGATATTGATACTAGTTAAAATAAATTTTTTTATTTGTTATCTTGCAATGTAAACTGTGCAATGATGACTTTTCTTTATATTTGTTTTGATATTATGTGTACTAGATCAAATATATTAATTTTATATTGAATGTAACATTTCCTTTAGTTGTCTAATGATAGGTAGATCTTATATGAAAAAGTCATTAGACAATGTCTAATAGACATACAAAGTTGATATAGATAATTGTATTGATAATATTATCAAGGATAGTTTATTTATGTATGTAGTAGTCATCAGAAATATAGTAATAATTGGTTTGAATTGAGTTTGTTTTTTGTGGTATTAATAATAAAATGGTTTCATTGGGACCGGCCTTCAGGCCAAAAAAAAGGCTTACAAATTGAAAGTATTCATTTGATTTACGATTAGTTTGTTTTATTTTTTATTTATTGGTATAATTTATTTTATGTGATGTATAGTATAAGGATATTACCGCAAAATTTAGTAGTGAATAGTTGGTCATTGGGTTATATATTTATAAAATTTAATAAAAGGTATAGAAATAATATTAATAATAAACAAAAATAAAAAGCATAAAGTTTATTAAATATACATTATTGTATATTATATAAAGTTTCCGTGTTATAAAACAATTAATGCTTTTTTTGGTTATAAATATATATATATATTTTTGTGTATTATATAATTTAATGGTTATTATATTGTATATATTTTTATTATAAACACAATTCAATGTGAATTTAAAAAAATATATTGTTTATTATATAAAAACTATATTATTTTGAATGTTAGATACTTTTTTAGATGAATTATTGATTAATTGCTGGTTTAGTTTTGTGGCTAAAATTAATTGTTGTTTATAAACTTTATATGATAATAGTAATAAAAATTTTTGTTTACTAATAAAAGGTAAAAGCTAATTATATTTTGGAAATTATATAATGTTTAATAAAAAATATTTTTAAAAACTTATTTAATTTGTTGTTTATTATAAAGCTATAATTTGGCTCAAGCTAGTTTGATCTAGACTTGTTTGTTTGTGAAAATTAATAGTTTATTACTTGTTATTTTATGATATATATTAGTAAATATTATATAAGTTGTAACATTGTTGTTTTATTATTTTTTAATAAAGCTTAATAATCATATCAAAAAGTTTGTATTAAACATAGATTTATATTTTGAAATATGTTTTTGTTTTGACTTATATTTTGTGTTTTTCAGTGCAAAAGAGATTTATTTTTATTGTAAAAGATTAATAATTTTTTGAACAACATTATTATTATTACATAAACACAAATAAATAGAGATAACATTTATGACAATTATAAATAATTAGGTAATTTATAAATTTCAAAGATAACTTTTGTATAATTAATTAAATTGAAATAATTTAGTGAATTTAATAATAATAATAACAATAATATAATAAATAAAATGGATGTAATATATTATAAAATTAACAAAGCGTTAAGTTATAGCTAGTGTATATGATTATTGATTAACTAGAACACTTTATTTAATGTAAATAATTGAAATATTTTTTAGTATTATTTTTAGTTTTATATTTTTTGATTTTATCAAGTATGATTGTAGTAGATGATATAAAAATGGTTAATTG
>JAQIWK010000554.1:0-15185 GCA_034695265.1 Dissorhina ornata | reverse complement strand
TCTCTCTCTCTCTCTCTCTCTCTCTCTCTCATGTATTCAAATAAATAGATGATCGATAGGAAAGGCTATACTCTGTATGTAATGTAGCCATTAAGTGATGCACCTGTTTATGAGAACAATACACGTAAACTACAAATAAATAAAACACTTAACAAACAAAACAACCAAAAACTTTATATGACTTAATACATCAGGAAAATCACTCGTGTTATGAATGAATATATACACTAAAAACTTTTACACTAAACTACACTAAAACACATATCTATTACAATATAAATAAATACTAATAACAATGTTATTCATCCCATAATTTTCTGGCTATAGTTTTCGAGACATTTGTTGCCTACGATTTAAAAAAATTTCCCAAACATTTAAATTTATAATCTATTCATTCATTCAATTTGTATTCAAAGTTGTTGTGGGTTTCAAAAAAACAATACTATTTTGAAAGCATATTAATTGTTTAATTAAAATAATGAATAGCTAATTAACAATTTAAACATCTCAATAATAATAATAAAAAGTAAAATACAAAATATTAGCACAAATTTTAAGAAATCAATTTAAACAACAAAAAACAACTAAACCATATAATCTGTACCTTTATTATCATAATCACAAAACTTCCCTAAAAAACTATACACTATCTGTAAAATAGTTTATTATATGTAAAGTAAAACAAAATAAAATATAATATAATAAGTAATATAACAATAATATATGGAGGAGTGGGTGCAAAACTCTTGTTTTATTTTTTATTTCTTATTATATATTATATTTTATATATGACTTATATTTTATTTTGTTTTGTTTCACATATCATGTATTAATATATTAGTATATTTCATAGCCATTCACCAAATTATATGCATTTTATTTTATTCTTCATTTAGTTTAGTAATACAAATGTTATTCAAAAAACATAAAAACATATCTAAAGATATCTTTTAGAGATACCCTTATTTTCGGCACTCATTTTACTATTACAACTACAATATTGCCTTTACATGTGGTTTACTATACATATAAATCTCATACTAAACTTTTTTTGTTAGTTATTATAATAACGGTGTGAATAATCGGGAGATTTATGTCTGATTAGAGACTGATTTTTCTCTCTCTTCTTATTTTTCATCTTTGTTCTGCATTTTGAGACTAAATTATAGTTTTATTATAACATTAGTAATGAAAATAACAAATTATATAATATAATATAATTTATATTCAACTTAATTTAAATACAAATATTCAACAATATAATTGCTAATTTGGTAATGAAATACACAATTATATTATTCTGTCAATAGGTTTATAAGTTATAAATTATAACAAACCAAAAAATAAATAATTATTATATCAGGATTTGAACTCAAAATAATAATAATAATATAATAATAAAATAATATTCAAATTGATTCAAACATTCAAACATCGATAACAGGTTTACATTATATTATAAATTATATATTAAATAAATAAAAAATTATAATATAATACAAGTGTTTCTCTCAACTAATAACACAATTAAGTGGTCAATGAGTTAACGATTTAGCAATCAATTTAAAAACACAACTAACTTATAGTGTGAAACAAATTTATTGGGGTTTTTACACTATTTTTAGTCCCAAAAAGTTAAAAGTTAAACAAATTTTATAAATATATTATTTGTTTAGTATATAATATTTCTTAATAAAATTAAAATTAATGTTAATTATATGCAACGAAACGCCGGGAAATTTGTTTACATTTTACACGTTTCACGTTATAATTAATTTGCAAATTATTATTATTATAATAATTATATTTGAATGAATCGATTAATTTATTCATAATAAAAAATAACAATAAAAAAACTTTTTTATACAACTTTTTCGTGAGAGAAAGGGATTAAAAAACCAAATAATAGTTGTTTTAAAGACAATTCACTCTTCAGCTGCTCACTAATGAATGACTAGTAATTATACATTAAAAAAAAGTTTGTAATTATTTTATAAATTTATTTCATAATTAAAATAAAGTAATTGAAAGTAAATTAAAACACTACACAACGGAAAAAAGGTTTTAAAAGTTTAACAAAAGAAAAAAAAATTATTTAAAAAATCATTTAAAAGTCAATTTAAATTAAGTCAATGTTTAATATATTTGGGGAATAATTTTCAAAACCAATTGAAAAATACATTAAATAAAAACTTTTTTAGTTTTGTTTTGTATATAAGATTTTAAAAGGCAAAGAAGGAAATAGTATTTTTTAATATAATATTTTTTTTTAGTTGGCATTTGTCTATCCTATTGTTGATGACATTAAACTTCAAAAATTTCAATGAACCGTAAAAATTATATTTTGTATCAAATATTAAAATCAAACAAAAAAAAGTTTTTTATTCATTTGATTGCAAAACAAAACGGATAGCAAAATATATTTTCAATTTTATATTTATTGCTATTATTTTATTTGAAAATCTGATAAATAGTTTCCTCAAATAGTTTCACAAAAATTTTCAAAATATTTTTCAAAAAAATCTTTTAAAACAAATAAAAAGAAATTCAATTGTCTTTTAATAGTTATTTCATTTATTATTATTGTTTTAAAACTATTAGTTGTGACCAAAGTTTCAATCCGGTTCAATTTAAATCTAAATATAAAATATAAAACTAAACTATTTTTTATTTAAATTGATTTTTCATTCAAATCATTGTTTAAAGTAATTGAAAATGATTTGTATAATCAATTTTAAAATTATAAATTATAATTTATAATACACATTAAAACACAACAAAACATCTAATAATACAATAAATATTTGCATAAAACAAAAATATCTTATAATATGTTAAAAGTCAAACCAAATTAAATCAACTAAAAAATACATTTAAACTTTTTTGAAGCTTCAATGAAACACTTTTGGGTATCAATAAGAGTATTATATTTGTGTTTCAAAAGTAATTCATTAAATCAAAAAATAGTTCACTAAAAAAGATATAACAGAAAGATATCTATATATCAAGTGAATGATGAATGGGAAGCAAAAAATTAAAACAAAATTTTTAAAACAATTGATTAGCAAATGAATACAAATTGAAATTCAATTCAAATAAATTCATTTGCATTCATAATATTCATTACAAAAACGCTTGCATTCATTGCATCCATAACTTTATGACATATAAAACATCTTTTCATCTTTTGTTTCACAAGTTTTGTGATTTAAAGATAAAATGTTTTACAAATTTAAAAAAAACTAAAGCAATGACATTTTACATTGTATGCCAGCTTCACATTTGTTAGCCAAAAACTTTATTCACATAATTATATCAAGATAAGTAATATAATATTACTAAATAAATTAATAAATAGTTCATTTTAAAAAATAATTTAATAAATACCTCAAAAAAAAGTCTTCAAATAATTTCCAATGCAATCAAACAAAGCACTCAAATGTCTCCACAATTGTTTATCACACAAAACAGTTAATAATCAAAAGTTTTACAAAAGTTTTAATTTCCAAACAAAACTTTACGCAAAAAAACTTAAAATTAACGGAAAAACTTATTAATTATTAGCTATCCGTTTTCAATCCGATAACAAATAATTGACAAAAATATTCAAATATACAAAAAAAAGTTTGTATAGTTTTTTTTGTGGGACAGCAATGGTATTCACGACAAATCACTATTCACTTCTGTAAAGTGTAAAGAAATTTTTTGGTCAACTATTTTTGATGGCATATGTTATGCGGCGACGGATGGGATATAACTAGCGATTCAATACACACACAACATGTGAGAGCTGTTTGAAAGAGAGCGCGAGTAGAGTATACTCAACACTAGACTACGGGTTCCTCCTGTGCTTCCTGTGAATACCTGTGCCATACAATTGGGAGGAGAGGCTAACCGAGAGAGTCGCACACCTGTCCTATACAAGTCTCTACACTCTATTCACTGTACTGTATATTCATTATACAACAAATATACACAATACAGACCACTACAGGTATTAAGGACCTCAAACTTATTACCTGTAAAGTGCAATGATTTGTATGCATAGCTAACCAAACACCATCTCCTGACTTACAAACTAACATCAAAAGTCTCAAAAGTTTTTATTCATCAAAAACTTTAAACTTCAACCAATAATAACCAAAATTTTATAACTTTTATATAATTAAATAACTTTTAAAAATTATACTTAATTTTATTTAAAACTCTTAACTGGTTTTAATTTCATCAAATTTAATATACTAATAATTATAAAAATATTTATATTCAAATATATTTAATTTATTAGAAATTTAATTATTAAACTTACCAATTATTTAATTCATATTTTATATGAATAACTTATTTATTACTTCATTTTATATTTCAAAAAATAATTTAATTAAACTATTTATCTAAATTTCATTCAATATATCTAAACTACAAATGCTAATTACAAATTACCAAGTACAAATAACAAACAACCAAAACAATTCACATTTTAATATTAAAAACCAATTTTATTTATTATATGAGAAAAAAAATAATTTCAAAAATTAAAATAATAATTTAATACCTAATTATATTATATAATATATCAGTTTTATAATTGTATTTTTAATTAATTAAAACTACAAATAAATGCATTAAAACAAATGAAATTCGCAAATCAATTATAATATAATTAATTGTAATCATTATGTATTCATATTACAAAAATTGGCTACAAATTGAAAAAATAACTAAAACATCTTATTTTTAAAATGATTTTTTTGATTTGATATATAATTAATGGCAGAGTTTTGTTATTCAATGGATATACCGTTTTAATCATTATTATTATTGAATTATTTAAATGGCAAACCTATATATCATGCAATTGTCATACAATACAATGTATTTAATAACTAATAAAAACTAACAAAAAATACTAAATATAACAATTAAAACAAACAAAAAAATAACTATATTTTAATTTAATGGTGCAAACAATGAGCGCTAATGAATTGTTTGAGTGATTTATTAATTAATTATAATTATAATCATATTAAATATCAAATTAAAAACAACCATCCACTCAAATCAACACATCATAAAGGACTGGCACCTAATTTAATGCTTTTTCTAATATATTTTTCTAATAATATCTTTTAATATATAAATGACTTGTATTTTAAGTGTGAAAATCAATTATAAAATTAATTAATTTCCTGATTATCTTTGTTTATAACATAATATATATAACAATATTTGTCACAAAAAAAATTTATGAAATATGTATTTGATTTTTGCACTACAATTATAGTAACCATATAGTCAATAGTGTGGCTAAACTTATTTTGTTTTGGTATCAATCACTAACAAATAGATCCCATTTTTCTTGAACTATACCTCTTCAGTGTCTTTAAGTACATGAATACCCGAAATAATATATAAATTTTAAAATCCAATAAAAACGGTGTAATTATTACACTCCAACACACGGCTAGTAGTAATCAATAACAATATTAATATGCTTTGAGAAAAACAGATAAATTATTGAAAATTATGCTCAAAAATAGTGTTTTTTGCTTTGTTTTCAGTGAAAAAATTTGTCAAATAGACTACAAAATATAAATTGTTTGTGAATTTATATATATGTTTAACAATTCATATGTATATATAATAATTATTATAATAATATTATATTCATTTGTAATATAGTAATATTAACTAAATTTAAAAAATAAAAACTAAATTATATAATAAATTCAATTATAATAATATGTACTAAAATTTGCAAACCTATAGTGAGATAGTTATATATATTTATAATCTATATTTATATATAGAAAACAAAAAAACAATCAATTAATTAATTTATAAATCACTAAATAAATGTGTTTTTTCATTAAAAATAATATGCATTCGTTGTATAATTTTCTTGCAAATAGTGTATTGAAATTTATCGACAACTTATCCCAAACACAACCTAAACAAACAACACGTCTCTCATCTATCCTTCACTAGTAATGACTGATTGTTTGTTAATTTCGTTGTTTTCTTTCACAAAATTAATTGAATCCGACGCAAAGCCATTGGTTTGGGCCGTCTTTACCGGCGATATATCGCCCATATCTTTAACACCGTTTATATCTTTAGTACCGTTAGAGTTAGTGTACTCTCCTTTGAAACTCTCAACTTCTTGAGGTCTGTTAGTAAACAAACACACAAAACAATAATTATTATTAAAAATCTAATCAATCATTGGTATCATAACTATAGCACAAAAATAAAAAATAAATCATACGTGAGATGAACAAAGAGTATGCCGTTGATAATGTTGAGCATTTCAAGCACTGAGCTAACCGATGGCGGCTGTATTTGTATGGGAGGTATGACTGCCTGAGAGTTTCCTTTATATATTTCATTCATCTTTTTCTGTAAGACCACCGCTTGTTGTGTCAGATGACGCAAACACTCGGAACTTTCTTTAGTCTTTTCGTGCTCTTCGCCCAACTGTTGACGATATATAGAAAAAGTCTCCTTTTCGTACTGAAGGGCTCCTCTAAAGTCACCCATACATGACTGGGTTCGGGCAACCAAATGGTAACTGACCGCCACTTTTAAGCTCTTGGATCCAAAGTAACGCAAATTTAATTTCAATGCATTCTCCAGAAAACGCAACGACAGATCGTATTCGCCGACCGCGTGAAGTATTAAACCGATATTACTCTGTAAAGCAATACATATTCAGTTAACCATCGTTACAAACAATGCACATCATATAGTGATTTGTGATCAATGATCTCTTACATCAAGAATAGCCATTTCGGGATGATTTTCGCCGCAAATCAATGTCAAGAGATAACGCGCGCGATATAAAAATTTCAATGAAGTCGACACTTGAGAGCTCGCAAAACAATATAGAGCTAAATGAGTCTACAAAAGATACAGCAAAGTTAACATCAAATAAAAAAACTTGTGTATATTTAGCATAAAACTTACGTATTCGGTGATAGTGTATGGATGATCAATGCCATTGACTTTTTCACTCATCAAAACGGCTTTCTGTTGAAAAGAGATGGCCTCTGAGTGGTCGCCCATAATGTAGTTCAGTCGGGCGAGCATTCGCAAGCATTGGGCGATCTCTGGGTGCATCGCTCCGTACACGTTGTTCAACAGATTAAGGGCTTCAGAGATGAGTTCGTAGCCCTCCTTGAGATAGCCGTCCTGTATCTTGCGCTGACCCGTCGAGTAAAAGTTGTAGGCATCGGAAGCGCGCGGGTGTATGTGTTTGACCACTGGAAACACATTTAGCACATCTTCATCAGTAAACGTGGCTCTCGTCTTGTGATCAAAATTGAATTCGCGAAGAAACAGTTGAACACCGGTTCTGATGCAGATTATACGCAAAATTGAGATTTTCTGCAAATTGTATGCTTCAACACAACTGTCAATTGAATCGGCGGTCAAAGTCCAGCCGTAATACGAGTCCAACTCATTCTTCAAGTTATTCCAGAAGGACTTCTGCGTCAGATTAACCCATTCGTTGTTATCTTGAGACCCAATCAAATTCTGACGGGTCTTCCGCTTATTCTTACGCTGCCGTCGGAACTGCAACTCATCGCTCGTCGACGGCTGCGGAAGCGTTTGACACGAAGATAGGAAACAATTAAGAAAATGACTGATAGCTGTCGACAAACTCATCACTTCTATGCCCTGTATATAGTTTGTGAAGATATGTTTGACTGATCGACATATTAGTTCGCTAACCACAATGCTCTGCAAATAATCAATGAAAACAAAATTATAGCTCAAATCACATCAACTAAACATTATATAAAACATCATTCATTACATGTAAATATTCAAGTGGTTTATGAGGAACTAGTAATTCTGCAATTTTGCCCAAATATCTCATATTTATTCCTCGAGAGTGTAGGGCTTCGGTAAGTGTTAGTCCATCGAAAGGAGTGGTCGTGTGTTCTAATGAGTCTCTAATGAAGGCAGGGATTTGGACGGTAAGCAGGAATTCGGCCGCGTCTTTGACGAGTTGGGTCTGCTTTTTGAGCGATTCTCCCGTCGGATCCAAATGTGTGACACCGGGAGAGAACACATCCGGATTGAAGCGAATGTCAAACTCATTGTCTTTAAGTGAGCCGACAGATTGAGCCGCTTTTCGTACTATTTCTTTAGTGCTATCAATATCGGACTTATCGCCCGAAGTGAACGACTCGACTATTTTCTTGTAATTTTCAGTGTCTTCTTCATCGGTAGTCTTTGTTTCATTGTTGTCATTGCTGTCATGCAATGGGTTTTGATTTTCTTTAAACTCTTCAATAATCGACTCACCCTTTGACTCGCTGTCAATCATTTCGATGTCATTGTTGTCATTGGACTCAATGGCTTTAAACTTCATCTCCTGTTCTCTTAAATTTCTTAATCCTTTTTGTTGCAAATGAAAAGCCGCTAACTTTATGAACATTAGGTAACGGCTCTCGAAGAATGCATCGACCAATTCTTGGCGAAGACAACACAACTTGTGTTTGTGATATCGAGGGAAGCCCATGGACTGCACCTCTTTGCTCAGCTCGAGGTCATCCATAATCAAGAAGTTAGGGTCGGGTGGGAACGTACGCAACAGATCCAGTATGTAATGTCGGCCGTCGTTGCCGATGATTCCCTTGCACTCTACCGACGAGCAAATCTCCACTTCATCTGCGTTATCATTGAGCACTTTGTGGGGCAGTATTTTCAGCACTTGCGCCGCTCGGTTCAGAAGCTCTAAATACTTTGAATGACTCACAACTGTTTTGCCGAAATCGACCGAACCATACACTACCGACTGTTCCTGTTCTCTCTCCAAAATACCAGGTATTATGCTTTGAGCGGTCACTCGGTATCCTTTATAGTCGATGACAGCGGTTCCCAATGTGTAGAGACCCTCGATGTCAATGGCACTGTAGGCTTTGACCCCTTGGAGGTCGTTAGTGGGCGCGGCAAATGCGGCCGCATCACCGCCCAACTCTTTGTAGTGGTCGCGCACATCAAATCCCAAACTGAAGAATATGTTATTCCAGATAAACATTTGCATTTTGGTCTCTTCGCCCGGATTTATGGCTATAACATTGCCGTCAATGACGGCCACTGCGCCCCTCGAGGCCGCCGCCACAAAATCCGAATGCACTTTGAATATCGCGCGCTCTCGTAGCAGACGCTCGGGAAGTGTCTTGCGTTTCAACTCTCGGGTGGTCTGAAGTTCTTCATTCCAGTCGCGAGTCTGACCGGGAATGTGCTCTTCGTATCCCAACTTTGATGAAAAGGCATCTTCGGCTCTAATGGAGTCAATGGTGTGATCGAGATGTGGTGCTGTCCACGAATACATCTGATAAGGTGTGGCCACTCTTTCAAATGGATGTCTTTGATGGCGTTTGCGTTGAATTGAGGCGAAGTTGCGTTTAAATGTTGGGCTGATTTGGTTGAGACAATCGATGAGCGAATGGTATACTACTTTCGGATTCGACGGCTTTGGGTTGAACTCCTCTTCAGTGGATTCGTTGACATAAAAACCTCTCGTAGAAGACGTTAAGTGATATCGTTTGTCCTCCAGAGTGATCACATATAAGTACATCAAATCTCCGTGAAGTTTACGATTACCGGGCGGAGGGTTCCAACCACTGGCTGTCAACACTTTCAGAGCAATGGGACCCTTCAGATGGCAACACAACAGCTATTAGTATTCATTCAATTCACTTAAATATCAATTCATTTACTTTTTGCTCTTTGCTTTGCGGCTGTAATGGAAGCAATTGTCGGTCCCGACCGCCGGGCAGTATATAGTCGGGTGGCGTACAGTCCACCGAATCGGCTCTCAATACTCGCTTTTTCTCTGCAAAAATCAATTCAATATTTTAAGTATTAATTCAAATTCAAGACAGAAGAGGACGACAGCACTCATCACACTATCTAATCAATTATGAGATCTAATGAAATATCGATAAGAAATGGATCGGAAAACTCACCCGAAATATCTGATTGAGAGATGATATTCACAAACGATAGTGAATTCAAGTCAACGCCATTGTATGCGTCCGACGGGTCTAATGACTTGAGCAGATCGCGGACATGGCGTAAGTGGATGCGGGCCTCGCGTACAGTATACGGCTCTTCGATCACTTTGATGACCGATCCCTCCTTCAGACCTTCAATATTCTTCAGTTCAGTGAAGTTGTCTAAAGTCATGCCATCCAACTGTAATGAGAAGCACGTCCGGTGACACGTGTCCTCTCTATCCATCAGCAGGTGATGGATCTCTTGGACCAATTCCATGGCACTCACCTTCACATCCAAATCAAACACATTTTCATATATCAATTCAATTGCAAAACATATGCATTCATATGACATGCGGTTAGAAATGCATTGGTTGGCCAATAATGTTGACCAGAAGTGTGTGAACCGACACTAACCTGGACTTCGAAGGGCTCAATACCGGGACACTGGATGTGGACATTGAAGCCGGTGTCGTGAATAAAGATAAATTCCTGATCGTTGGCGTTGTTTGCGGCGGCGGTGGCCGACGTGGGCTTATCTCCGGCCCCTTCGTCATCGCCATTGAGGGCGGCGGTGGCGGGCGTCGAGTCAGTCATGTCTTCGCTGTCATTATTGTGGTCGAGAGTCATCTCCCGATGGGTTTGATCCAAAAACACTGGACTTAAAGTCAATGCAATTGTATTGCGAAACCAAATGAGGAAATGGTATGAGTTTTGTAGTGAAGAGTAGAGAGAAAGTGTTGATTGGATTTAAGTGTTAAATAAAATACAAAAAACTAAAACACGTTTTGCACACAAATTGCAGTCACAGTAAGTGCAGTGCAGACACTGATGAGAGCGCCGTCCGATTCACACACTAAACACCAAACCAAATGCCAATCCAATGGTGTTTTCAGAGACACAACCAGTCGTTCAAAAGGACTATTAGCTGATGAGAAGTCACCAGCAATTCAATCGACGACTCTGTTTCACCAGAAAAACACTTATCGATAAAAAACTTGTATTAATAGCCAAAAGAGATATCACTTAAGAGGAGAGGGAGAGAGTGAGACCAACGAAAAGCTCAATGACTTTGAAGGACAAACTCTGGTGAGAGAGACAGCACTGTTAGGTCTGACGAATGATGTAATGCTTTGCCATTTCAATCAGTCGATTGCGAGAGCATAGCGTGCGCTGCCGTATAGACTCACTGTATGGTTAGCTGTCTCTCGCGCTCACACTCTGTACGGCAAATGCAGTTCCACTGTCAGTAGTCCCAGCGCTGTATGTGTCTGTGTGTTAGCCCAACGCCGCAACTCTACCACATGTGTGCGCGAGACTCTCAAACCTAACACTACTTACTTCGCCACTATATATCTTATTAGCCGTACAAAACATATTTTGGACCAAACATTATGCACTCAACAAACTTAACAAACTTTTATACACATGTATTGTGTGGTCTTTTAACTACTATTTTATATTTTAAAAACTTTTATTTGGTTTTTTTTCTTTCTCACTATCTGTTGATTTCGACTTGAAGTTTTTGAGTCTATTCTTATGCAATAATTAAAGGGTTTTTGCAATCTCTTCCCTAACTTTTTTTCTTCATAATTCATTTACAATTCATATTAAATGCAAAACTTGTGCAGTAAAATACAAAAAAGTAAACCGCAAACTATCTTATGTAATGCAAAGCGACTGACAAAGTTTACATATTGATTAGCAAATACACTCTATAGTTAATACAGTGACCGAAAAAATTATTTTTTTATTAGTTTAAAACAAAAAGTTTCATTCATTTTGCTATTTTTTCCATGTGTTTTGTTTGCCAGAAATATAAAAATGTTTGCCACAACCCCTCCGTTTCCCTGTCTATCCTCCTCCTGTTCAGTGTCCCTCAAAAACTTATTCGCAGTTAAGGGGCCTCTCATTGTAACTCTCAATAAATTGCTGTGTAATGTCGAGAGAGAGAGAGAGAGAGAGAGAGAAACTTTGTTTTAACTATTACTTTACTAACAAACAATTTCCCAACCATTCCTCACTATTAATACCACACATTGTATTTGCATTTCATCTGATAAGACATCCATAGAAATTGAAAAGACATTTACGAAGAGAAGTAAGAATATATGTGTTTCAGTCACTCCAACGCAAAGGTCATCCCCCGGCATACAAAATACACAATCCAATAGTGCAGATCCAGAACAACACATAATCTTTAGCTAATATATCACAAAAAGTACCAAAAGTGCATCAAAATTAATATACATAAATGATGTAAACTACTCATACAGTATTTGTGCTGTTTGTATATAATATTAAAAACAAGTTTTGTGTTGTTCTGGATCTGCACTATTGAATCATTACTTGACTATATTTTAAGTGCATTTTAAAACAACATTAATTATTTTGTTTGTAACCTAATATCTCGTTATTGTGAACCAACAAAAATTTAAAGTGAAATTCAATATTATTTTGAACTTCATTTGAATACAATTCTGTTAAAACCCTTACCACTCTTGAGAAGTCTTATACTCGCTATCCTTTTTGAAGATCAGTCAAAAAAAAAATATAAATCTAATTATATTATAACAACTAATATACAGTAAACATAACATATTTATGTGACAAATTATAATCAAAATAAATTGCATTTTAATTATACCACATTATAAATGTATGAGAATATTCTTAATTTATATAATATACAGTATATTACGAGTGCTTTAAATATGCAATAAAATTAATTTAGTCAATTGTCTTAAAGCGACTCAAACAACAAAAATAAAATATTATAATAAAAATTTAAAAAATGCATTTAAAAACAATACTAAAAATAAAACATGTATTCAGTGTAGGAATTAAATTCAGACATAAATACATACAAAACACAATACATGTGCCACAATATTCAGTATACAGAGTGCACTGAATATAATGTTTAAAAATCTGATTCGTGAAAATTAGCGGAAAAGTCACTCAGACACTCTCCACATTGTGGACTACACAACAATATATCATAATTGAATTCAGATGTGAATATATACAACATTTCAACAAAATCTTACCATTATTATTGCCATTATATGCCATGATATATAGTTTTTAATAATTTTAAAAGCATTTATATATGTGTTTGAAGTTTTACTCCAATAATAATATAAATTATAGTATAATTAAATCTATAAAACTCAACAGTGATAATTCATTGATAAAAATTATATACACACAAACAACACATCTGATTGATTGCTTGTTGAAGAATCGGTTTAAAGTTTAGACATTAAAGTCTAATCAGATTATCTGTTAGTTTATGACATATTTTTACAGCCGATTCTTGTTGTATAAACTTGTACAATATCTGTTATATACTAACTTAGACCGCAATTCATTTATTTTTACAAAACTATGATATATTTAGTTATTCAGTCCATCAGTTTATTAGTAATGATTAAACAATAATTGTATTTACAGTATATATTTCATACCATCTATCGATATATTTGTATTTATTTAGTAAGTCTTTGACAGAAAAGTATAATAAAAGTACAGCACTTCTCACGAACAGGAATATCTATTTTTGCACATCCAATGCCTCCCATATTCCCCAACCATTCCCTTTTCCAATGCCTTTTGATATTTAAAACTATTTACTATTTCTCTATACATGTTGTGAGAGATTTTGACATTTAATACATACAATTTCTGTGTCTTACAATTATTGTTATTATTAGTAGTTTATTATGGCTATAATAATTATAATAATTACTATTATTGTAATGACATTTTCAAATACTTTAATAATTATTTAAATAAATAAATTTTTTTCTTTCTTCAAACAAATTCATTCATTAGACGCTAACGACTATGTAATCAAAAACCAATAAATAGTTTGTTCATTTAGTTTGCTAACCATTAAAAGACATTCATTTATTTATAATTTTCAAACAAAATATTCAAATAATTTTAATGTGAATTTTTAGACAAAAATGTTACTATTTTTACATACATTCAAAACACAGCAAAAAAACATTACTGTCATTTTGATAATCAATTTTGTAGACAAAAAAAAGTATTTTAATTTTAATTTTTTTTATATAAATTCAAACAGATTTCTATATTTTATATCTATTTATCAAACAGGCATTTCCCTAATTGACGGCAGCCCTTGTAATATACTATGCCTAGCCTTGAATTGTTTAACTGTAAAAATTTTGTGTTTAATATAATTGATTGAAATTGAAATTTAATTTAATGAAAAACAAAATTTTATTTTTTATATATTTTGTCTGACGATTAAAAAAATAACAAATTGTTTCATATTTTACAAAAACATGTTTCTATAACCCGTGTATAATATAACTGCTTTTTATTTGTATAAAATTTAACTAAATATACCGTTACATTAATTTGTACTCATAATTCAGTATACAATTATCTTGTATATTTACCAGAATATTTAAATATATTATATTATTTACATTTATTTAAATATAAATATATTATATATTCACTATATATTTACAAGAATTTATTTTTAGAGACCCAACACTACTCTGTATAATAATCTGTTTGCGAGAAATGCTTTTACACTACAAGTGTATGAGAGGTTTAAGTAAAAGACATTTACACTTCATTTATAACTTTTAATGTCTCACCATTTGTGGTACACATTACTTGTAATAACAATAACTATATATAATTGTAAGCATTTAAAGTCGTCGACAAATATTACAAAGTTTGTATATTACAAACATTCAATGTCTAACAAAATAAAGATAAGGTTTAGATTTATACAATCACAACAGGGATGACCAGGAGTAGGTCGGGTCAACAACTGCACACATCTTAAGTAAAGTCTGTTATATATTCTGGTAGACAATCACTGGTATAGGGATTATAAGGATATCTATTCATAATATACTGATTGCTTTAAGGATTAAAATTTGACATTACATTGACAACTGCTTTGACAAATAGCTTTGACTCAAGAAAAGTCGAGTACACTATCGGTGCTAAAGGGAACGGGTATTTCAAACAAGAATTTATATTTGAATTGTAAGATACACTTTGTTTGCATAACTATATATAAAACTTTATATATAATTATTTCTATTACCGTATTCCCCCACATATTCCGACATGTCGTTATAAGCGAGGGTGATCATTTTGGCAAAAATGTTCTTATGA
>JAQIWK010000553.1:0-15190 GCA_034695265.1 Dissorhina ornata | reverse complement strand
AATGCCTTTCAATGCCTTTTTGATAAACCATTCAATACTTAATGTGATATTTACAACGAGATAACGTCTACTTATAGTCAAACTCATATCTATCTTCACATGATTTCCCATAACTTATTACTTAATATATTGTATACGAGAATGTGTTTTTGGTTTCAATTGACTTTTATTAGTTATATAGGGATATGGGGAGCACCCGGGCCTTTATGAGGGCTATCAATACATAGACACACGCAGTCACTTGGCTCCTCATATTGCATGTCATCAATGTATTCAACTATTATTTTGAAACAAAGGGTCAGTCGAGTCGACTATAAATATTTTCCTTCGCTTGCCTTATCTGTAAAGTAGTCATACAAATGGATAATATTCTGGTCACTTCTGTCTTATTTGCTACATTCATATCTTGCATTTGAAATCTTATTAATAAAATTTTGCTTCAAATTTATACTTTTTTTAAATTTCAAACTTTTTGATATGATAAAGTAATTTAATTTTTTGTGGCAATAATTTTACATTTTTATATACTAATAACAAAATTAAACAGATTAATTTACCATACAGTTAATAGTAAATATAATTTTTTATAACTTTTCTAATTATAAAATATTCAAATAATAATAGTGTTTTATTATTAAATGGGTATTTTATAAATTTAAAAGCATTTTATTAAATTGAAATATAATGTTGATAACATATTAAGTTAGTAATCAGCCTGGTAATATAATAATTGATGGATAGGTCATTCAATAAGTGAAATGATTTCTAAATGCTATCTATAGGTTGATAGGCAATGGAGTTTCACTTAAACCTATACAGCCTTTAGTAAGTTAAATGAGATTCACTGTCAGTCATAGCTGTCATACAGTGTAGTACTGATTGGTATTAAAGGCTGATTAATGACAGCAAACTGTAAGCCATTCAACGCATTACTCAATGTATGACCCAATGGTCGCAGAGTTGGTCACCATTTGCCCGATATGTCACTCAATTGGTACGAAACGGGAGACACAGTCTTCTTTGACAACCCATTTGTTCACTCATTGATGGACAACAAGAAGGGTGTCGTTTGCGATCACTGTCTGCAACCAATTGGTGACGCCATCGATGGATGGTGTGATCGGATGCCATATCCGTGTCTTAACTGCAATCATATGTTTTATTGCAGTAATAAGTGTTTGAAAGACGACAAGAAGTGTCACCAAACACTTGAGTGTCAAATATATGGCTCACACTATAAGTCTGGTCTTCGGCACGGCTTCGTTCGGCTAATACTTCGGTCATATCTCATGATAATGAACGACAAGACACTTGAGATTCAGACAAAGAGTTACCAACTCTACGACGGAAAGAGACGGTCATTGAATGGCTTACGAATGCATCTGCAAGAGATCAGTTCCGACACCAATCGGCTCGTTATCTTCGACTACGTCTACAACTGTTTGGTGCCTTTGGCTCAAGAGTTTGAGTTTGTCTTAAGCCGTTACGCGCTCTTCAAAGTCTTTTGTCGACTGATTATCAATAGGTTTGCAATAATTGACTTCAGAGTCAATAAATGCGAAACAATTGCTTTGGCTCTCTATATCAAGGCATCAGTTCTGAACCATTCATGTGATCCCAACTCTGCCACCACTTATTACGGATCAACTCTTGCGCTTAAAGCCATTAAAAAAATAGCGATCGGCGAAGAGATTACCATTAATTACTGCGACCTCGAGTTGAGACCCGAAGATCGACGGCTAAAACTGAAACAGTTTTTCTACTTTGACTGCAATTGCAATAAATGTCTGACAAATGATTTCGACATTAATTATCATATGTTAGATCAGTACCGAGTCTTTCTGCGCAATCAATCGCTGTTAACTGATCCCAATTGGGCGGCAGTGAGCGACGCCAGCCGTGGTTTTCTCGATATCTGCAATCAAATCTACGGTTCATATCATCCGCAAGTGATCACAATCTTTATAATAGTATTGAGTCTAAAGTTGCGAAATGATTGCGAAGACAAATGCAATTTGAATCAATTCATATGTGATGTCCGCCACAGAGTTGAACGCATTTTCGGTACAAATCACACCATTTATAATGAATTTAATGAATGTCTTCAACGCCTAAAGCGTTTCCACTTTTGATTCAAATGTAATTAATTTTACAAATTTAGGCCATAATTTAAAGACAATTTTACTCATTATTAGAAACAAACAAATTTATGAATTAGATATTATTTTTTGGATTAATTATTTTGGATAAGTTAAACAATTTTACAACTTTTTTAAAAATCTATAATTAGATAAAGATTTTAATAATCATTTAATTTAAATTCTATAAAAATTTAATCATTGCTTTTTAATTTGATAACAAATACACACAATAATGTCATTCATTTTATTACTTGTAAATAGATTTTTATTCCCAATTATTAGTGAATTTATAATCAACTTTTGTTGATAAATAAATAAAAATTAATTTAATTTAATTTACTTTCAAATTAATATCAAAAAGCCTATTTTAATAAATTTTAATTTATAATACAATTTCTGGTTTGCAGCGCTCAGTATATATCTGAATAGGTTTGTAAGTTTTAAAACTTTTATTAATTAAAATAAATGCTTACAGTTTTAAGCCATTTTTATGGGCATTGCAACTAAAACATACAAATCATTTTTTAATCAAAATATTGAACATCAAGTGATTAATTTAAAAATAAGTCAAAAAACAAGTTCAAAATAAAAAAGCTTTTTATTAGTCAGAATAAAATATTTTATATTTAATGACATAATTATAGTTAAATGTCTGAACAAATGATGCAATACTTCTTCTATTAAACTATTACTGAGACTTCCTTTTCTTCTTCTTTTTCTTTGCCGATTGGCTTTCACTTTCTTCTTCGACTGCTTCTTCTGCCTCCACTTCTTCTTCGGGTTCAGTGGCTTTAGATTTCTTACCTTTCTTTGATTTTTTAGGCGGACTTTCAACCGATTCCTCTTCCATTTCCTCCGTTTCTTCCTTTACTTCTGTCTTAACTTTCTTTTTCTTCTTCTCTTTAGGAGTAACGGCTTCAGTATCTTCTGATTGTTCGACGGGTTCATCAGTTTCTTCAAACTTACGTTTAGTGGCCGTCGGTGTGATGGTTGAGTCAGCGGCCGGTTTGTATGTATGAATCTGTGATTTGTTGTCAAACTTTTCATGTTTTGCTCTCTTCTTTCCCGTACCACTAATACCTCTGACACTCGACTCTTCTAAGAATTTGAGTCGTGCTTCAAGTTTAGCCCTGTGTTCTGTTCCCAACTCATGAGTCGTCTCCTCTCCCAATGCGTCCACACGAGTGGCCAGCGATGCCTTCGCGGCCAACATTCGGGACATTTTGCCTTTAAGTTTGGGATTACTTTGGCCGACAAGTTGGGCGTGATATAGCAGACCGTACTTTGGTGTGTCGTGTTTGGTCTTCAATGCCCGAAACAGAGCCTTTTCTGCGCCTAAAATCTGTACAGTAGAGGCCGGGTGTTTGGCCAGATTTATGAGTGAACCGGCGTGCGATATAAGCCGAGCGCCCACTAGTTCGCCCACTAATATAGTCAGATTGGGAGCGATAGCCATCATTCGGTTCTTCAAATATTCAAACAATTGTGTTCTGTATTCCTGTAAATCCATTACATTTTGGCACAAATGATGAATATTCAGCATATCTTCTTCGGCAATCTCTGTACCCATCGATACTTCCGCCATCTCTTTCACCTTCGCTTCAATCTCTTCGGGCAATATATCCGACAAATCAGTTGTTGCGGCGTTGGTTCGCATACCTAAACATTCATTGTAACAATCAATCAACAAATTGCTCGCTAAATGTCATCTAATATAACAAACCTATGGTTATAACGGTTCTAATGTAAGCCGAGTTATCGGAAATAATTTTGGACAGTTCGGGAAAATGCCAGCCGTACCACTCCTTACTCCTCATCACATAATTGTTTAACTCTTTATCCAAATCGTCGAGAAGTGCTTCAATCAAACAAAAGGTACGTTCAATACAATACAGAATAAAACAATATGAGTGTGACTTACAAACTGCTTGTATGATCATTGTGTCCACTTTGTCGGGACTGAACTTTAGTTTATATCTTCCGATTCTGTCAACAAAATTATAATTTAATGGCAAATAAGTCACAGAAAGTAATTATAACCAAAGAATGGGATCTAATCAGCGGTAGTGACGAATCAATGCATTGAAATCATTTAATTCAAAACTATAATAACCCATGAAATCATCATTTGATCCCAAATTAAAGTCAAAAGTAGATAATATGCTAACCCGTGCGAGAGTCCCAACTGCATAGCGGCCTCGTCTTCGGTTGACCACTCGGGCACCAGATTCTCAATCTGCGACCGAATGCAACTCATCAGCTCTTGAATGGCAGCGCTGGTCACACAACCGATGTTAAGCTTGTCTTTGATGGAAGTGCCGAGTTTGGCGTCCGATACGGCCAACTCTTGATCGGCCAAATCCTTGACCACCACTTTCTTCAGCATTTTCTTCAACTTCTTACTTAACTTTCCTTCGATGAGAGCCGTTGCCGAAGAAATAGCTTCAGTGGTGTCGCGGAAGCGCTCGAAGTGTTTCAATGAAACACATTTGTTGGCCTTCTTTGCCGTCGAGAACTCCTTATACAGATTGTCCACTTGACTCAACTTTGACTCGTCCGACACCTAAACATACAAACAGTCAGTACATCTCCCGACACGCCGTCACCAACTCATCCTAACCTTAAAGACCGCATAACCGACGGCCGATTCAAACAAAACAAGCATTTTTTGGCCGACTTTTTCACGCAATCATTGACTGAATAATCAAATTGAATGCAAAACACACTTCGGGTCTGAAAAACACGTTTTTATTATAAAATTTTTACAGCATTTTCTGCATTCAATTCATTTGTTCATAAAATATGTGACAAAATTGAAACCAAAATGTTATACAAATTGCATTGAAATGTATTGAAAGTCTCGTTACAAACCTTAACGTTGTTTATAAACAACAAGTTTGGGAAGTGTTTGTCGTTGAGTGCCATCTATTGATAGCTTTGAATGTATTTTTCGTTACGTTTTGAGACAAAAATAGTTTTGTTTTTTTGAATTTTTGTTGTCATTTGAAGGTATCATCCATTGAGTGGTGACTTTTGGGATCAATTGGCAGTGAAATGAGTGAAATCGACGACGACTTGAGCGCCGATTGCAACGATCACTACGAGATACGCGACTCGGATGAAGGTATGTATTGATAGACTGACTGTTTTGAACCATTGTTTTGTTGGCAACATTTGTGACACATATTTGTCTATAGATACGGAAGACGCTTCCGAGACTGACGTTGTCCTCAAATACGATAATACGGACAACGAGTACACAGAGATTAAGGAACAGTAAGTCATTGATTGTAATTATGATTGTTGTGACCAAATGATGTGACCTGCGGTACGACCCGAACAGGATATACAGGGATAAGTTGGCCACTCTTAAGGACCAATTGAATCAATTAGAGTCAGGTCTTCATCCCGAATACGTCCGAAAAGTGCGACGATTGGAGCAGTTATACGAAGAGAGGGTACTATTGGATGAAGTATTTCTGGCGTTTGAGGTATGAATTGTATTGGTGTCTGACCCGCAAGTGATGGCCAGTGTATGTATGTATGTATTGATGTGTCTTATGATTGGATGAATAGGAGGAACGCATTGATAGGGAATACATCTCAGAGAAGAGATCAGCCGTTCGTGAGTTTGAAGAGAGAAAAGTGGAGTTAAAGGAGAGTTTGTTATCAGAATTGGAGGACAAGAAGAAAATGATAGAAAGCGAGAGAATAAGTCTTGAGTTAACCAATGACTCGACTGAACCCAAACCGTTGACCACAAGAAAGTTGCGGCGAAGACCTAACGAACCCATACCCATACCCGAGAAGCGGCGGCGAGCCTCACCTGATATCCTTTTCATAATTGATTTAAACTATAAATTATATGAATTGAATTACATTTCTATTGATTTTCCTTAACCTTCTTATTCCGATCAATACCTCAATTGAATCTTCAATTAGACGAAAGCGATATAATGGAAGACCTGAAGATCTTGAGCCGAGCCAGCAGTACGAAGATGAACGCCGGTCTCAAGAAGATGTATGCATCTCATGCAATGGACATGGATTTGATGTCACCATTTGATGCCAAAATAGAAGACGGAAAACTGTTTTACGATAAGAAGTGGTTCCATAGGGGACAGTATGTCTTAATCGACACCAATGAATCCAAATTCAATGCACAACTCATACAGATTGGCACCTCAGAGGTATAGTTGAGACAGTTTTTTTTAAATTGAAAACTTTTAATTATAAAATGATTTATTTAAATAATAAATAATATATTAAATTAAGGTATGGATTAAGAAGACTAACGATTCGGTCAAATCAAAGATAACACTAAATGATTTACATAACGGAAAGTATGCGCTCCAAAGGCGCTCATCTTAATTCATAATATCATTGTTTTTAAGACAAAAAAACATTTTCATTAAAATAGTAATTATTTTTTGACGTAAAAATTCAATTATTGTTAATAACCATTATATTCATTAAAATAACAATAAATTAATTTATTTATCATAAATATATTGTGCTCTTAATTGTGTTCACAACTCTTGCCGCTATCGTTACTACCACTTCGTTGATATGACGGCGCTTTCATACTACTAGTGCTTATGGATGGCGTGCCGGGAGTGGCCGGTCCTCCCGTCAGAAGTAGACGCGATGAAGGCGTCTGATTGAACTCCAGTTTATTGATCTCTCCTCTCATAAATCGCTCCAATTTGTCGACACACGCGTCCTGATAGTCATGGATCCATCTGTTAATCACATGACCAACAGTTAGATAATCGGTGTATTAATAGATGAATATTCTTATACAAACCTAACTCCATTGAAATAGCAAATGGCGCGCATGTCTTCGGGAAGCGCTTCGCTTTCAGGCCATTGAAAAGTGTCCAAAATTGGTATTATATTACATTTACTCTGCAGCGCCTCAACCACTTCCTATTTTTACATCATTTTAGGACTTAATTATGAATGTCTTAAAATAAATGACTTACTCTATGAACCCAATCCTTGCACTCGGCGTCATCCAGACATCTGTCCAATGCGTTTGGTGTTAAGACTAATAGGAAATACTTTGCCTGACGTATAGAACTTAACAAATTGTTGTCAAACTTTCCGGCTTCGAGTCGCTCGACATCAATGAATACCGAAAAGCCTCTCAATTGTAAATGTACTTTCAATAGACTAAACATTTAATCAAATTATAATAAATTACTATATTATGACTGATTACACATATTATATATAAACCTGGCTAATTGAGATCCGTTAGATCGTCTATAACTGACGAAAACATCCAAAGTTTTATCATTTTCTTCGCGAATTTCTTCAATACCCGGATAGACATCATTAATGCCTGCAATGAATTGTCATTACATTTACTATGACTTTAATTGTGAATCACATTTGAATACAAACCTCTAATTGTTTGCATTATCTTAAGTCTATGTATACTATTGTTAATATAGCACTCATTTCTAAGCACTTCTTCGTCGACCATACGAAGCGAGTTGTTGTCGACTCCGCTCTGAATCATAGAATACGTATATTTGGAGAATTCCGGACCCAATTGGTTGAGAAGATTATTGAGATTAGTTGAGTCACACGAAGAATAATCACAAATTCGTTTCAATTTTTCTAATTCACGTAAAAATCTTTTTCTTAAAATTCCGTTTTTAATACCGATATCATCTCTAAGCATGTCTTCGGTTAACTGCAATAATAGGTCGCCGTCGACCCGACTATTACCAAATTCGGTTACAAATTGACAGAACCCTATCTGAAAGTTATATTCAATGTTTTAAAACAATTCAAAATTCTTAAGACATTTGGCATTAATTCAAACCTGTTTAACCCATTCTTTGGCGTCTTCGATGGTCCAGAGGGGCACCTGTTGTGTCAATTTATGTGGAATTTCTTCGCCGATAAGGCCTAACGCTTGTGCAGCATATTTAGAAGCAATGGCGTTGGGAGAACCGGCCACTGTCTTGAGCGCATCAATGCAACCAATCTCGCGAAACACACATGTCTTGTCCTGAGTCTTCTTAATCCAGGCCTCCATTGCGAAGTGAAAAGCAGCCAAACTTCTAGCTTCTTCCCGGTTACTGTTGAGTACGGGTACTAATCTGGCCAACCAGTTCTTGGACTGGCCGTGAATATGAGACGTACAACTTCTGGCAAAATCTTTGGGATTGTGACTCGATATGAATGGCTCAACTAAATCAAGAGTTCCCGACTTAAGAACAGCCGCCTCGACCTCTTTGTTGGCCACTAGTACTGCGATTGCTAAACAGGCATAATATTTGATATTATCGTCGTTATGAAAGGCTAATGGGAACAACCAAACGGGTGCTTTCGACTTAATCATTGATACTTGACTGTCAGGTCCACCGTAAAGCGATAGATTAGCCAGAGCTGACGCGCAATGTCTCAAAGTTATAATATCAGTGCTCCGACATTCATATAAAATACTTTCAAGTCCTCCTAAACCAATCACTTCTTTGCACACATCTTCCGAATGCTTAAACAGATGCTCGAGAAGTCCAGTGCCGACTTGTGTTTCTTCAACACCAGAGTTAATAGACACACATTTGACCGCAACATTCACCACATCTGATAAGCCCTTATCGGCCACAAAGTTTCGGTTTTCAGAAGTAAGACACTGTTCTAATAGCTGTGCGCTAAGAAATTGTATCTCCCAATCGACATCTGGTCCACAATTCTTAATAAGCACTTCAAGAGCGCCACCTTTCCTAATGATCTTGGACATATTAAATCCCAAATCATAGCCACATTGCGGTACAGACCAGGCCTTACGTAACATATCTGTCATTACAGTTAAAACTTCGACGGAATCGGTGGCAGACGTCAACTTCTCAACCAAATTCATCATTTTTGTCTCCAACTTATCCATCGATCCCTTCATATTACGTGATTCAACATTATTCTCGTAATTAATATTATTGTGATTATAATTGCTGTTAAAGTCGATACTATTGGTTGCGGCCGTAAAATTGCTTAAAAAATCAAACTCCAGGTCCACCTCATTGGTCAACGACAAGATGGTCGGCGAGAAGGGCTCTTGAATTATAGGCTGCGCTGTAGAAGATTCGAGTTCATTGTGATTGAGGTAACTGTTGGACGCCTGTCTCGATGCATATCTTGACGAAGAATGATGAGCTGTGAGTCCGTGTGAAACCATTCGTTGTTCTTTCTGACTCTCAAATGTCTTCTTATGTGACATCGAATCGTCGGTACAGAAGTTGACGGACGAAGCTTTGGCTGTACTCTGGTGTGAGTGCATTGTATCACCGAATTGCATCTGCTTCTGGTCCTGACGTATGGCTGCCATCTTAGAGGCCGTGAATCCATTTCCTTCTAACTTAGACTTCAAGGCAGACATCGAACTCCGCTCTTCAATGGATGTATCGTTTGACTGCAATCGCCGTAACTCTTGATTACTTGCGGTTGACTTTTGGGCTTTGAAGCCATCGCTCAACAGTTTAATCTTTGAGGCCTCACTCTTCATGTGGTGTTCGTATTTAGACGAAGACTTCTGTAGACCCGATGCGGACATCACTGCCGACTGATCTTCATTATCGCTATCTGTAGGTGTGGTGCAGCTGACAATTGGCAATGACTCGCAAACTTCTTTTGATCCTAAATTGTGTCGCGAAGACGAACCCTCAAAATCTATACTTCCTTTCCGTTCAGACGACTGATTAAATAGTTGTGTTTTGTTTGATATATTTGAGGAACAGCTCGATAACTAATACAAAGATATGTTTTTTATATTTCAATTGGTTAGCTTTTATTTTATATAACATCTATAACTATTTTAATAAAACAATTTTAAATGTATATTTATATAAATCAATAATAAGTTTTAAAACCTTTTGACGAATTACTAAACGAGTTAATTCTAATTTCAAATGTATTTTATTTAATCTTTAAATTAAATTAAATGTCAGATTGTGTTCATTAAACACAAGTAATAAAATGAAATATAATGACAAGAATTTCTAAACAACTTCTTATATATATTACAGAATCTGTGATTCAGTTTTCATGTTTACATTGCAATCATTGGCCTAACATTTTGTATTTCAATAGATATTTTATTTTTATTTCAACACTTATTAGAAAAATCATTAGCTATTTATAAATAAATGCTTGAGTTTGCAGATTCTTCTCATTAACTTGTCGATGAGTTAGTGACATAATTAGCCAGATATAGGACTTTGGAGTACATTAATTCAATTGTTATTTGGTTTGCAATGTGTGTTAGTGCACGGATAGGCTGGCATTTTGGTCTAACATCGGAAATGTGTTTTTTATCTGTGCAAAAGTGTTGCCAAAACCTATTGAAATAATATTTTTTTATTTATTGAATATTCTCGAAACATTCAACTAACAACAAAAAACTAACTATAAATTAACGTAGGATTTGGTAAACACTATTCAACATTATTATCATTAACATTAAATAACTATCGGATTAACGTAACAACTTTTGAATACTATTTTTTGTGTTAAATAAATTATATTTAAACCAAAAATGCATTTTGAGTTTTAGGAGAGAAAGTATTCGCAAATATTTACAAAATTAAAGTTTAAATTCTTTTCATACAAATAGCTAATTGTGGGGAGAGAGAGAGAGAGAGAGAGAGAGAGAGAGAGAGCAATTAAAACGCCTTGTTAAATAAACTATAATTATTTAGTTTATAAACTATTATTATTCATTAAAGCAAATAACAATGAATTGAGTGTTTGACGTCAAATGGGCAAAATCATTTTAAACATATTAACAATATAATTACTACTATAATACCATAATTAAATTTATAATTATATATATATTTTATCAATTAACTTTTTGTAAATAAAATTATAATAAATGAATAAATCAATTAGTAATATATTTAATAATCAATTACCTGATGCTTAAAGAAATTATCGGATGTTTTTTCAAAGTTAGAAGCGACCGATGAATTAATGCTTTTCATACTTTCATTTGTTTGATAACTATTTGTTGTTTGTATTTCACATAAATTGTCGACACTTTGTGTTTCGGATAATAATTGTTTGGTTTCGGACGACGAAAGCGATGCTAACCAACAAAATTTTAAAATAAAATAAAATATTAAACAAAATATAGCATAGTATCACATCACAAATTGGGCGATAATAATAATTAAAGTGTGAAAATAGTTTTTAAATATATAAATTCTTTAGATATAATAAAAAACATCAATAAAATAGAGTTTATATTTGGTTTGAATGGTTAGAAAAAAGGCAATTCAAAGTTATTATAACAGATTTATATTCACAAATTGCCAAAATGAATGGTTAGATAAATATTGTAAATGAGATAAAACATATGATTTAAATAAATATAAACCTAAAAATAAGTTTTTATTTTTATTTTATAAACTGCTTTAAAGTAAACATTAAAATGCAATAAAATAAGAGCAGAATATTCTGCACGAATACTCCACAGACATCACCTGAATCTGAGAACTCATTCTTAGGATTGGCATCCAATGGATGGTTTGTTTCATTTATATCATTAGTACTGTTATTAATACTAATATTATTATTAGTATTAGTATTCTTTGCTTTAAACACAGAATTAAAAGCTTTTTTCATTTTTGACTAAACAATTGATTTAATAAATTAAATTAAATAACACTTTTATTTTCACAATTGAATTTACAGATAAGACTTTTGCTGCTCTAATAAGAGTGGTGAAGGAAAAAATGCTTAAGTTTTTATTTATTTTGTTTATTGACTTTTGTGTAAACTGTGCCAACAATTTAATAATTCCCCTCTTATTCTGTTTAAAATTCTTCTATTAATAGACTATTGCTATTCAGACTATAATTTTAGTACAAAAACTTTCTGTAATACTAATACTAATAAAATTTAATTACATATTCAACACTAATCTAATGGCCTATAATTATATTATGCATTAACAATCAGTTTATTTTCAATATCACGGCTTTAAAGTGTAATATTATAGTAAATTTCATAATGAAATACAAATTTATTTAACCAAAAAAATCGTCTCATTTTAATTGTTTTGATTGTTTTATTATTATTTTATATTTTTCTTAACTAACTCTTATATAATTATCATTTTATAAAAATAAAAACTTAAACAAATACTTATGTTTTCCAAACTAAAAACTATTGTTTGTTTTACTTTTTATTTTATTTTTCTAATTAATTATTTAAAACTATTGTGTTTTTCTTAAACAAATAATTTTTGTTTTGTTTGTTTAAGTCTTGTTTGAAAATTAATCGTAAAATTAAGTTTTTAAATGTGTTTTATAATCACTTTAAGTTAAATTATATCATTTAATTTGAATAAGTGTAGTTAAACATTTAAATATGTTTTTAAAATATAAATATTTATAATAAATTAAATTTATATATAATTTTTTAAATAAATATTTGAATTTATTTCAACAAAATTGTTTCACATGTGTTAACATTTATTAATTTATTTTTAACGCCCAACAAAACAAGACCATAACTTGATAAAAAGTTTTGTCACAAAACTTAACAAATAAAATAAAATGCACATGATACAATTTAATATGATAATGTTAAAATATTATAGAATATTCCATGAATAAATATAATCAGCAAGGTTAAAAATATTTAAAATTAAATTTGTTTGTTTTAATTTTAAAAAATAATTATATAAATTTTATTAAATTAAATTATATTATTATATAAAATATATTATAAGTCTTATTATTTTACTTTTTAAAATGTACCAGTTTAGTTAATTCAAATTGATTATATAATATAATTAAATATAAATTGATTAACATAAAAAATATGACAAATATTAATATAGTGTTTGAAACAAATGCTAATATTTTGACAGTTCATGGATATAAAGCAATATTTTTGGCATATAATTCATATTTAATTTATGAAAATGGTGTTTAAATATCACGATATTAAGTATATCTGACTGGAAAATCAATTAAAATCATAATTAATAGCTTATTTAAACCGCAAACTCGTGTTATAATAGACAATACCCTTCGAGTAAAGTGTGGGATAACTTTAAGACTTACCTCAAAATGGTTTTCAAATACAACACATAATAAGCCTTATTTTAATTGCCATTAATATTATAAATAGAAATTCATATTATTAAAGAAATATAAAGAAATTCATATAAAGGTTAACTCATTTTAGTATTCATTTGATTGGAAAAAAGCCTTCAATTAAATCAATTTAAATAACAAAATATAATTTAAATAATAAATGTCACTAATAATATTTGTCGCTATAATTATATAAAAAACTAGATTTCAATACTAAAAGCAAAAGCTATTTATAAAATTTAAAACTTTGAAGATATGAACAGTTATATACTTTGATTGAAGAGCGGATGCGTAACACATATTATAGTAAATCCAGAATTTTAAGCGCAAATAAAAAGTTTTCAAGTTTACAGATCATAAACGCCTACACCTTATTCTCCCTGCTTATTGTCCTTACTATTCAAATAATCTCTCTCTCTCTCTCTCTCTCTCTCTCTCTCTCTCTCTCTCTCTCTCTCTCTCTCTAAATATTATATTAATATAATATTTAGACAATAAATACAAAAATCAAGGCTATTTGTGCCGAGCAATAATGCAAAATATTGTTTTTTATTTATTTAATTATTAAACCGTTTTATTTATAACTAAATTAAGTATTGATTTAAATAAAAGTTATGCATAAAAGGAATACATAAGAAGATATGAATTGTTATATAATGTAAAAATGAAATATTATTATTATAAGTACTGATCAAACAATACAATACAGAAAAAACAAACGACTCTTCTTTGTAAACATTTTTGTATTTTTACAACAAAACAAAACTTAAATTAAATAAAAAACTTAAATAATATTTAAAGAAAAAAAACAAAGTTTACTTAAATATTAACAAAGAACATAATAAACATAACAAACATCACTAAAAAAAGTTGTGTTGAAATAAACAAACAATAAATTTATAGTAAATTAATGAATAGACAAACATTTAGCTTCAAATAAAAAGGAAAAACAATTTTTTATCGCTAAAAAATCTCTTGAAAGATGTAATCAAAACCAAGAATAAGTGAAAGTGTATGTCATATATAAATGACTTCTTGATTCGTGATTCTGTAGTTTTTTAGCCCAAAAAACATCCAAAATATTGTCCATAAACTAGAATTGAAACTATAAAGGCAATAAATTTATTAGCAATTAAATTAACAATAAAATTAAATGAATTATATTTAATTTCTTAAAATGAATACAAACCCGGGTAACTTTGTAAGGTGTTTTTTCGGTAGAGTTGACAAATCTTGTTTTAGTAATAGATCGGGTGGCCTCCCCTTTAATCACTCGGTCCGGTTGAACAAACACCCCATGTCTGACCGGACAAGTAAAGTATCTAGATCAATTTTGCATATTAAATATTATTGTTTTTTATCTACAAAAAAAAGTTTTATACTAATCATCAAGATGCTTTTAATATCTACATTTTATTGCCTTAAATTTTAAAGCTTAAAATATTCCATTAAACTACTTATTTATAGTTTTTAATTATAATTATAGACTACTAATGGTATACATTTTGATACAATGTATTTAGAAAAAAAGTAATTATAGATTCTGTTAACGATATACATGTATATTCAGTCTGAATGAGTGGTTGTAATATTGAAAATTATATTTATAAAGTCTACTCAAATGAGTGATTTATTGACGCCTACATTAAGCGACAAATAAAAAATTTAAAAAAGTTTTTTGTTTCTTAATTGTAATCTAAAAATAATTTTTACAAATTAATAATTGCATTTATTTGAGAATATAACTCATTGAAATGAATGCTGTTTTAAAATATTTTAAACTAAAAAAGCAATTTAATAATAAATAATAATATTTTTGTCAGAATTGTATTAAATATTTCAAGGATTTTGTTTGTAATATAATATAATATAGATATTAAAAGATAATAAATTTAAAAACAATCCCAAACATAGAATAATTACATTTTT
>JAQIWK010000552.1:0-15193 GCA_034695265.1 Dissorhina ornata | reverse complement strand
CACCAACACATGTGTTACTCCTTGAATGTTTTTTTCACAGTCGCACAAGAATACGTGGCCTTCCTGCAGCAAAGATTAAGGGTCATATCGCCCGTTATAAACAATAAGCTATATGTCCAAGATTATTATATATAAAAAAGAGTTTTAAATGCTGAAATATTTTAATAGTTTATAATTTTTTTGTACCAAACAGCAAAACATTTTCAGTATAAAATTGAAAACTGTGAATAGATTCTGATGATCAAATTTATCTTGGCCAGTTTACTTTTTTTATTTCCTAAATTTTAACACCAATTTTATTATTTTAAATATTTTTTTGGTGAGAATTAAGCATTAAATACTAAATGAATAACTATTATATTAAAACTAATAATAAAACTTTGATTTAAAAAATTGGCAATTAATAAAAACTTATAAATATCAAGAATCTTGATTCAAGATATAAAGCATGCGTGTAAAATGCAACTAGATTCATTTTAAATTAAAATTAATATTTGTAAAATAAAATTGTCTACGTTACATTCACAATTTAAATTTAAATTAAATTAATTAATAATTATTAATGATAGATTATACATATATTCAATGTGTAAATATTTTATTACTATATTCTTTATAATTTAATGTAAATTACAAAAATATAAAATGTATTAAATATAATATTGGAATAAAAATTTGTATCTATTTATTTTTTAATATATATATATATATAATTTACTTTTTTATATCATATAATTTATAATAAATTATATGTAAAAGTTATACAGTATAATATGCTTCTTATAAATTACAAATTATGATAAATTTAATGTTGAAAGAATAATAAACTATATAATTGTATATATAATTAAATAAATTGTTTAAAATTATTTATTAGTTAATATGCATTTATCTTGATATTTTAACTTAGATTTGAAACAGAATTTATATAGAATACATATGAAATACTTTTATACTGATCAATTTAGAAATGTTGGCAAATTTATATGGCTTTAGCTTATATATCTTGTTAAAAAAAACTAGTAAAGATTTGTATTTAGAGAGTAAATATTGATTGAACAGTTAGTTTGGGTGTAATATTGACCAGAGTTTTGATGACAAATGTTATCCAAACAAATAATAATAATAATACACTTTATTGACAGAATGTAGTGTCAAATTCAATATGTGTCAGAAATTTTTATTTTTAATATTATTATCTTTATATACATTACATTAAAATATTTTTATTTGATATATATATATATAAAAAGTGAGCAATGTTGTTTTTACATTATATAAATAGTTAAATCCTATAAAAACAATTTTAATAAATTTTATTTTACAATTAATTTACTTTAAAAATGTAGTAATTATAATATATATTTATATCAAAAAACAAATATCTATCACTTCTAACACACAGTACTCCAAGAGGTAGAGCTCAGAGAATATAATGTCTCAAAAAATGTATTTATAAATGTATTATAATTAGAAATCAATTGATTTGACATTTTAGTGATATATTTAATTTATTGGCAATTGTTTTGTTTGACTAATTGATATTAAACCACACGAAATAGTGATACGCGTTGACCAGCATTCGGGTCTCGAAGTACCCGAAAATGTCGCGCCGAACCCGATATGGACTCCAATGATGGACGAGATAATGAGCGGCGACCAGCTGTCCAATACATTCATATAAAAACATTTTAATTATTTAAAAAACAATAATTTATTAAAATAAGACTATGAGATACAATACCTTTACCACACCTACAGGGGTCATGTTTTTCCAGATAATGCTCTAAAGTATCCCTAAATTTATATAATAAAAGCATTTTCATTACATTTAGTTACCGTTATATTTCATGTTTAGTATATACATTCACTATATTCTAGCCCTCATTATATCATGTTATATAATGTATATAAATAGTATACAGAATATATCTACAGAATTCTGTCAATTTATATATACATTGTATTACTTGTATATATAGAGTATTATTAGTAGTGATGTTTAAGTCTTATCAAACTGTCGGTCGTTGTAATGGTATGACATTTGGCTAAATATATGTTTTTATAGTGAATGTATATATAAGACATGTTCAATCAAATGTTAATATATGACATACCATCCCCCGCCTACTCTAACCATGACATGACTTCGCAGAATCTATTGAACAAATAATTTAATTAAATTAATGAATTATAATATAATAATATAATACAATGAATGGGAGGACACTTACCCTAACAAATATAAGGACTTTTGTGTCGCCGATTCGGTACTTTCCATCTGATATATACTCTAAGCTGTATTGTGTCGGACACGAGCACCGGGACAACAGCTCCACAACCTATTGCCAGTCATTTACAATCAAACAAATTAATGTCAAGTTTATGCAATTAGATATGAAAAACAAACATTATAATAACTATAACACTTATAAATTATAACAAATCATTCATAGTCTATACGGATATTATTGAAATAAAATAACTAATTATTTATTTAATTCAGTTATTTATTAATGAGATGTAAATGATATTCATAGCAATTATATTAAATAACATTTTGTATATACTTTCAATCAGTAATTATAGTTACATTGAAAAAAGGATTTGATTTTCTAATCTCTTTCTAACGGCACTATAAACCAGAATATCTTTTATATAAACCACACCAACGAGTGGTCAGATTCTTGAGCTATCGCTGCCAATCATAAGTATATTAAGAGTCAGATATTAAATCAGTTAATATAATACACTTAACATGTTATATGACCTGGAGCATAGTTTTGATTTGAAACTGTATAAAATATACAAATCTAACACAATTAGAGTTTTAATTTATTATTTAATTCAAAGGCGGAAATATACTAATATATAAATATAAATGTATTTGAAAACTAATCTTACGAAGAGAAAAAAATTATATATTTAATGAATAGATTAGATGTTTAATGCATTTCTCAAATATCTTAATTATTTAACTCCCCTTTTATTCAATGAATTACCATTAAAAGCATAAATTCAACACAATTTCCACTACTAATGTATATACTTTACTATATTTATGTGATGAACAATAAATAATTCAAAACTTTTTTATGCGTTAGTCTTTTTGGTAAATCAATATAACTTCTCATATATTTTTCATGTGATTTCTTTTTTTATATCTCATAATATCTCATAAATGATAATACATTTACAGACAATGGGAATGCCGTTTAGGATTCCTTATACTATCGGATATATTTTTTTTGTGAGCAAATGTTTTATCATAAATGTGTTATTTTATTAAAGAATTCCCACACATATGGTGTGTATGTGTATAGAGTATTGTATTATTATTACATTCAAAGCCCTATTCCTTTCAAACAATATTTATAATGATTACAATATGTTAGCCATAGAGTCGACCTAATGACCGTACGGCCAACCATTTGCCAGTACAGTCTTATTGCCATCAAAGTTATATAAAGTAGTAATAATAATAAAGTAAAGTATACTAACCCTTTCATGCAAAGACTTGAGATCATTTGTAATGATTTGTGGTCTTATTTTCATGTCATCACTCTCTTCATCGCATATTTCTTCCGACTCTTCGGCCAATTCTCTATCAATTTCTTCTTCAAATTGAATCAAAGTTGGCGCTAAAATACCTGTTATTTTAATCATTTAAAACATTTATAATTATATTTTCATATTTAGAATATTATGCAATATATGAGTAGGGTATTTTGAATTAATACTCAGGTAATTGTATGAATAAATTATTATGCAATTAAACGTAAAGATAACCCGTTTATAATTTAAATTAAATATTTAATTGTCAAACGTTTGAGACTACTAGTACTTATTTAACAGGTTTTAAAAAGCAATTTAAATTATCAATTTAAATGATAGTTCAAATACATAAGTTTTCAATTGTCATCCATTAATTAATATAAGTTAACTACTAATTTTAAAATCCATATTTATTTAATAGTAGCCAATATTTTTAGTAATATACAAAAGTATTTAAAGTTTATGGTGTATAAGTGTGGCACATGTATAGTATTTCCCAAAATAACATTTTTCCCAATAATTCAATTACAGGAAAGCGTCTGAACTGTCTCTTCCCTACCCTCCAAATCAAGATACAGAGGCTGTCGGACCAGATGTACTGCAATCCTTACTATAATCACTATAATTATAATTTTTATTATTACATTAGATTTGTTTTTGTTTTTCTAGTTAATTTACTAACATATTTTGTAACATTTATAAGTTGTATTTAATAAATAGCTGATAATAATTTGTAATTTTAGTATTAATAAAATTATTAAAATTTTTTTCAAAGTAAATATTTTTGATTTTATTTACAAAAACAAAATATTTTTAGAGTCACTAAAAATAGTCACTTAAAACCGTCAGAAAATTTTCGGCTGAATTGAGATCTTTTAGTGGAAAAATGTTTGAAATAAAGTATCTCTCCCTTGAAATGTGTATTACAAACATACACTGTATCTCTCCCTCACAGAAGATATTTTTGTAAATATAATATACTTCACAATCAATACCACTCTTAACGTCTATGGATTTCATTAATACTCTGTAATACAGAGTCTGTATATATACTCTGTCTTTTTGAAAGTCAAATATAACTTGAATTTAAATAATTTATTCACAATTTCCTTCTTTTAATAGTGTATTCAATCTTTTTTTGTTATATTTTTTTCTATAAATACTATTAAATGTGATTAAAGATTAGAAAGATTTACTATTTATTACAAACAAAATATTGATATATTTTTTCTGAACAAATATTTCATTTGTAAGTAAAGATTATCTCAAAATGTTATGCAAATATTTATTTCGTAAACTATTTAAATAAAAATTAGATTTTTGTGTTATATATTTAAATTGCAAACAAAATTCATTGACAAAGTAAAAGGTATAACAAAAAAAATAAATATAGAAATATTTAAAAGTGTGATAATAATAAATAAAATACAATACAATAACACCAAACAACTGAACCATTATATTAAAATACATTGTATTGATATAATACCTATAAAATATATTACAAAGCCTATGTAATTGTATTGTAATTTTTATTTATAAAAAAAATACAACCTGGCCCATTAAGTACAGCATTTAAAACAAACTATTTTATAAAAACATTGATTGTTATAATAAAGCAATTTTTTAAATTGACAAACTTTGTCTGTAAGTTTGTTATATAAAACTTTTTTTTTTGTATATAAAATACAAATAGTTTGTATAAATGTAATAATTAATCAAATTGTCTGAATATAAAAACAAAGAAATAATTAATTGTAATAACAATACAATCCAAACAAAACTCTACTTATTTTAATTTAATGCTTCAATACGTTTGTTAAATAAAAATAATATAAAAAATGATTGTATTTTCAATTTTTATGATAAGAGTATTCATTTCCGTCGATATTTAACAAAAAAAATTGTTTTAAATTGAATTGAATTTGAAATTGACTTAAATATATTATACCTGTATATATACAGTCATATCTGTTATACAATTGTTTTTTTATATACTAACAAAACACATAAGAAAACTTTCAAAGTATAATATATAAAAGTTATATATATTTTTAATTATAAAAAGTGCTCTAATTTCAAGTTAAATAATATTACAAACGATAGACTAGTGTTGGTTATGCGGCACAACCACTACTACTAACTTATATTTTAATGCAATTTTAATATAAAATTTAATACAATTATTAAATGATTCATTTGTGGTAATATTGAGATCAAATGGCATATACAAGAAAACTTTTTTAACTTTAACTTTCAATTATAAAAACATTTCAATTGTAATAACAATAATAACTTTCCTGACTTCTACACAAGACATCCACATCTAATGTATAATTTATTGCTTACTGTTATAGCCATTAAATGTTATAGCATTTTGTTTAACAAAATATATATTTTATGTTCAAAATAGTTCATTAACGAGGAAAAAGTTACGATTGTTAACAATTCACACAATTATATATTTCCTAACAAAATGCTTATAAATTAAAATATAATATAAAACACGAATAATAAGTCAGATTTGATTACATTTTGAAAATTAAATACAAACTTCTCGTGTTTTTCTGTTTTTTATTTTTTTTCTGATATAAAGTGAAATGAAATGTTAAATATTGTTCTGAATGTAGACTTACTTGTAATTAAATTACATTTAAATGACTTTAGATTTAGATTATGTTGTTATCATTAAATTGTACTAACCAAATGAATATAGGACTCAAAATACGCCCAACAAAACATATATAACTTTCAAATATAATATTATTATTATTATTATTCGCCTTTTATTTTAAAAGATATGACACAACATTGGGTTTCTTTAGTTTAGTCGAAACAAACACTTTTTAATGTCTATATTTTTCTTTCTCTTCTCTCTATGTCTGAACAAAAACTCCTGCATATAATTGCAGCGAAAGTTTTGCTGTTTTGGGTTAGACTTTGTTATTTCATCCAATGTTTTTGAATTAATTCATTTATAAATACAATATTTGTTTGCCATATATTTAATAATGCATTCAATCCCACAATTTTCTTATGCAATGGCATTCATAATCCAAACTCCACTTTATTTATGAGTTATGACATGCAATGCAAACATATATTTTTTGAATGTACGACTAGTTTTATGAGTTTATGATAACTCATGAAAAACTTTATGATAATCTGATAAGCGTTTGTTTCAAAGGACTCACCGATTTTAGATCCCCTTCGCGCCACTTCGAGAAGACATAAAATAAAGCTCTTCTCGTTTTTTCTCATAACTAAGTCGTCGGTCTCGAAGAGTAGGCACTCGTGAATCTGCAAAAGTCGACACCACGTGATAAAATTGGATACATTATCGCGGGCGTGAAATGTTCCCGGCTTTACCACCAATCGATAGATCACATCCTTTGTCGGAATCGCTATATTCAGACTTTGACGACCGGACGCCTCGTATTCTCGCGCTTTCTTAAGCACTTCATTTGCATGCCTTTAGGTTACAAACAATTATAAAACATTAACTACATTAGCAATTAGTTTCATTACAAACAACAAAGTAATTAATAATTAAAGAGTAAAAACAAAAAATTTAATGAATGTCTTGCCTGCAGAGCACAACTCCGGTCTCGAGTTGCGACATAAAAGTGTCGGCATTTATATCCATTTCATACAAAGTGTTGAGCCATTCGGCCAGATCTTCCTTCATTGCATACAAGTATTCTTCGCTAGTCTTGAATGGTCTGAAAGGTCGCGGTTCCAGAAGCATCACTGGGAAGTCCTGGTGATGAACCACTTGAGCACAATTACTATACGATGCCTTTTTTGGCGATACACTTTCGGCCATTGAATGCAAACTAAAATTTCACAACTCTTTGGCAAAAAAGTTTTTTCTTTCAAATAGTTTTATATAATATAATATAAATTCACTATAAGTTTATTGAATACACAATATTCTGCACTTTTTTCTTCACTTAACAAATGTTTGACAAATAGTGCGTTAAAATCGGTGTTGAAGTGAATAGGAAAGGGAGGGTAAGAACACCTCAAATATTGGTTTACAATGACTTTTAGATGCAATGAAAAAAGCTATTTGAAAGCGATGTCTATTAGTTTAATGACTGAATGAATGAATACATTAGTGGATAGTCTGATAGAAAGTGAGAAACAAGAGGGAGTGAAGCACCGGCTCGTGTGTACGGCTCTCAGTGTGAGCACCAGTGCCAGAGAGGACCTGCACCTGCGTTCTGCTAATGTAAATAACACTACAATTTACGGCTAAACGGGTGAATGTCTCACAACTGGCCAACCATTGATACCATTGGACTCGTAGTTGTTTGGCATCTGTGGTGCCGTCAATACATTGCAGTAAACAATAAGTTATTTATTATAAAGTGATTGCGCGATGAAGTGATTGACTTCCCAACACATCCAACAGAATATTACTTGTATTTAGCGATAAAAAGGGAGAGAGTGTGTAGAATAAGAGAGCAATGGTTTGTGTATTTCATTTCATTATCAATCAATACTCTAATGGATGTCTACAACACTTAAACATTTAAATGACACACATTTGCCATAATCTTATCGAAACGGATATCCAATGTATTATATATTCAAAGAAATAATATTCAGTAATAGTTTTTTCAGACAACTAATGAGTGGTTATTAAAAGATAAGTTGTTTTCATTTGACTAATCAATTGTATTAGTGTTTTGATGATAAGAAGCGTATGCTTTCATTCACTCTCTAATCGCTATAAGCTTTCAAATAATAAGTCATTTCAAAGTAAACATTATATTATAAATAGACAAATATTAGCTGATTATTGCCCACAATATCTTGATATGTTTGAATGATAAGCACCACTTGAGACTCGTTATTGTTATCAAATTATTATATATTAATTATTACGATATTAGCAAACAATACAATCAATATTTTAAAACTATTATATAATTATTATAACAATAAAAATAATTTTTTGTAACAAATTCTGCGTCAATATGAGTGCCGGCGCCGACGTGTACTGCAAATGTATATTCACTTTTGAAACAAAACTTTCAATAATATTCTTGAAGTTTAGTTAATAAAAGAGTTTAAGAGTTGAAGTGAAATAATAATAATAAAAAAGTGATAAATTGGCAGAAATTGTTGATATATTCACTGCATGTGTTTGGCGGACACGAGAATATCAAGTGAATGGTAAGTATGGGTGAGAATAAGTGGTGCTGTGTTTGTATGCATTGAAATGCATTTCACAGAATTGAGAGCAGAAGTTGGCGATACATAGAGAGTCGAGTCAATCGACGAATGCTTACGATGTTGTGTACGAACAGTGACTGGAGGTTTGAGAGCTAACACACATGCGATCCGTTATAACGGCATTGCAGTACAAACAGTGACGTCAAATGCACTGCCAGTTTTGCCACTCCAAGTCTCCAACTCCCGATTCATCCAACACTTACTCCTAAATTACAACTTTTTTCACTTCAAACAACACAAGAGTTTTTGTTGTAATATTTATTCAATTCACTCGTCAAATGAATAAATAAATAATTTTTTCCGATTAAATTTTTTATTTACACAAAACTTCAATGAACGCAATAATTTGACACAAATTAGTTGATTATAACTTCATTTCTATATTTCATTTCTATGTGTTTGTACTCCACTTCTGACATATATTTTTTATCCAAAAAACTACTGTTTTCTGTCCATTAAATCACACGAAATACAAGAGTTTAATTCATTTTACTTGATTTTTCTCTTTCTTTTTTTTTGTTGCTTTAAATATATAAAAAATAAAAAAAATTCAATATTTATTTTAAAGATTTTATTTTCATTTTGCTGTTAAACTGGTATATATGAATACAATCAGTCATTTGTGGCAAATTGTATACAAAGTTGTTGTGTAATTACAATTAATGAAAAATAACAAATGTTTTGCATTTATTATAATCAGAAAAGGCTATCAGTTTTCCAATGGATTGCCTTTTATAGAAACTCAAAGCGTTTAAAAAAGCAAAAGTTAAATAAAATAAAAAACATTACAAATAAAGCAAACGATTTCACAATTCAAGGAAAACTTATTTACATTAAGCATTAGAATATGAGCTGACATTACAAATGCTTCACACAATATATTAATTTATTATAATATTTATATAAAAAATCTTTTGCTTATTATTTACTCTCAAGTGAATTGTCCTTAACATACGTCCCACTAATCACTAAACACAACTCCAATTTATTATATATTTTATATTTTCATAACTAATGCCAACTATTTTACCCAATTTTAAACACACAAAAAACTTAATTTTATTAAACTCTTAAATTCTCTTAAACTCTTAAATTGTTGTGTTTTCATTGCATCTCAAAACAAATATTATTATTATATATTTTTCAAATTTATATAAATATTTTGTACATTTATTAAATTAAATATCAATTGTCAGAACTTTTTAAGCGTATAATTCATTTTGTTATGAGAGAGAGAGAGAGAGAGAGAGAGAGAGAGAGAGAGAGAGAGAGAGAGAGAAAGTCTTACAATTGTTAGACATCAATTATGGGATTATTTCAAAGTTTGAAAATATATTTAAACAATAAATTATATTTTTATCAAATATAAAAACTTCATATTATGACTGATAGCATAAAGTGTTTGTTTAACTATTATAATATAATGTTATTTAATTAGCTTAACTTATTTAATCAGTTATTTTTAAATTTAGGGAAATTTTATTGTAAATGTTTAGCATATTCTGTAATTTTGTATTAAAATTAATGACATAATAGCTATTAAGTGATGATTAATATATTTGGCGTCAGAAACACTGTATGTTTAAACAAATTAATCGCACAAATGAACATATTTTTGGTAATAAATACTAATTATAGAAATTGTAGCCAACAGTTGAATGAAGAATATATCAATAATAATAATTCTCAACTCATCTCTAGTCTGAACCGACAAAACGACAGACAAAATGCGAGATAAAAATAAATGATAGGTCAGGGGTGGAGACCATAGCGTTCATCATTTAGTTTGAAAACATTGTAAACTTCTGTTCATTAATTGTGATGAATGTTGAGTGCATTGAGACAATCATATAGTGATGAGTAAACAATAGGAAAGAGAGAGAGAGAGAGAGAGAGAGAGAGAGAATAATTTTGATGACATGTGTTACCAATGAGTGTTTTCATGGTTTCAAATGAATGCCAAAAAATAAAAAACAAGAATTGTTTTATAAATGTTGTACAAATGTTGTATAAATATAAAACAAACTCTGTTTAAAAGTATAGCTGAAAATTTCAATTACCCGACCGTTTCATTATTCTGCGCCTAAAATATATTATATATAGCAATGAATTAATTTTGTTATTATATTTAACACATTTTCTCAATTAATGAGTGCTTTATATAATATATTTGATGCAAATATATTATAATATATTTTTGATCATATCTTTCGCACACATATAATAAGATTTTATTTTATTTTTCTCTTTCATTCAAAAAGACAGACAAAAAATAATTATTATTATAATAAAAGGTTTGAGGAAATTGTTGCACAAAAAATTAGTTGTTATTATAAATTATCACTGTTTGCGATATAATTGTTGTTAATATGAAAATAATGTCTTTATTTTTTGATTTTGTAGGGAATCGTAATTATTATTATTCAACAAAATATAATAAACTAATTTCAAATTTAATCAAATCCTGAAATTAATATTTAAATGCTTTTTTAACCAAAAACATTATATATAAGATAATTCACTGGCAAGTCATTGTACTAACTAAATGAATATATACAGTGTTATATAAATTATATTATTATTATTATTATTGTTATTAAAAAATAATATTAAAAATTGTTTCCACTCTTCATGTGAATCGGGCCGAAGGGGTGACAATGAAGGGGTCAAACAAATTGCCTTTAATTCACATTTAATAACTTTTCCCTATATTTTATTTATTTAAAAAATATATAAATTAATATCAAATAGTTGTCAAAAAATTTTTGTATGTCAAATAAGTTTAATATTGATTAAACTTTGCATTTTGAACATGGTAAGAATAATACAGTAAGATACTTGTTTAATACGGTAGTTATACTAAAATTGTTTGTTTTAAAATTAATATTATGTGAAAAATATCATTAATTAAGAAGAAAAAATAATTTAATAGTATCTAATTTAGTTTTAAATGTTATCATCATCCTCTTTATATTTGATCGTTTATTGCATAATAATTAATGTTTTCGTAAATCGTTTGCAAATTTTATTTTTATTTAATTACAAAATACTAAAGAGATAGAGAGAGAGAGAGAGAGAGAGGAGTAACAAGTTTTAATTAAAAAAATATAGGAAGTTTGTTTTATAATTATTATTAAAAATATTATATAATTTATTTCATTAATAAGTCGTTTTGATTGTTATTTACAATATTTATGATAAAAAAGTTTTATTTATTTTTTTGATAAGTTTTTTTTTATTTCAATGTTTAAAAAAAATTTTAAACTCAAAGGGAAATACAAGTCTTACGAGTGGATTGAAAGGAACGGATAGTATATATATAAGATATTGAGTGCTTCTGAACCCCAAACCCAAACAGTTATATAAAATATTTGTTTGATTTGAATATATTTAGCCTTAAGTTTGATTAATGTCCTAAAGATATGGTTTATCTGAAAAGGTTTGGCGATCGGAGGCTTAGGTAATAGCGCCTAACGCTTACAGTTATGCATATATAAAATATAAAATAAAACTTTGCATACCATATATAACACTAATACCTGTATATATAACTGTCCCATATCTGTAAATACCATATTTCATACAATTTAAGGTCACGTAATGTGCGCTTAAAAGCTTTATTTAATGGTTAGACTATAATATACAGGTAATAATAATGTTAATAATGTGAAACGCAAACCAATAGTTAATAATTTATTCAATAAATATATAGTTATTAATTTAAATAAACACAACAATCATAACAATAATAGCTAATCAAAACATATGATTATAGTATATCCGCTAATATTAGTACTTATTTGAGTCAAACACTGAATAAATCAATATATATTTTTTTAGTTAAATAACTGATACAACAAATGGTTTCTTAAGATTATATTATAATATAATACATAATAATAATCCCTTTTTATGATTTGATTCAAACCATTCAAATGGCAAACAATTGATTGAAACATTTGTGCAAATAAATCAACATTTAATGGATTGGCAATTGATTTTTTATGTGTATTTTTGCTATTTGGAAATTATCTTTTTCCTACACGTAACTACAAATCATAAAACATTGAAAATTATTTTATTATAATTTTAAATAATTTATTTGAGATTATTGTAGAGAAAAAAATTTACATAAACATAAAGTATTAGATATACGATTGTTTTATATATTTGAAATATAAGTTATATTATATAACCTTAAAATATTTATAAGACATATTTATATATATAAGTAAAGCGTTTGTAAGTAATTATGTTTGATTTGGCAAATCATGTAATAATTAGTGGAATATATAAGAGGATGGGGAACACGGATTGAAACGAAACGGTCGATCCCTTAAGCATTTTCTTATATACACTACTCTTCATAGACATACCGGTGCTCTAAAGGCTCGAGGAATGTATGTATGGCTTGAGTCCATTGAATTCATAATTGTTTGATTAAAACATAAACAAAATTATCTCATAAATCTAGTTTTGGTTTTTAATAACTAATTTAATATTTGAATATTATTTAGTGCTTATAATATTAATATTAATAATAATACTAACAAAATATTTATCCCAAGAATAGCTAATCCACTAATAAAATATGATTTATTATTAAATATTATTTTATTTTTTGATTTTAAAAAAATTAATTTGAATTTTTAAAAAAATCTTTAGGCAAATGACAACAGATTTTATGACCCAAATAAGCGCTCAATTTAATGTAAAATCGTATAAAAAATTTAACAAAATTATAAAAATTATACAAAATTAAAGTATGATTACAAATAAAAGTGTCTATAAGTTTACAAAATTACAATCAAATTACGGCAAAATTTGATATTATTATCTTTAGTTTTGACTTTAATTTTCAAATCATTAAATCATTTTATTTGCTTTAAAAAAATAGTTACATTTTTAACATTAATAATACCGTAAATTATATATTGAAATATATTTCTAAAATGTTTTATAAAACAAAAACTATTTGTAATTGATTGCCAATTATGTTTGTAAATTAATTTAAAATTTAATTATAAAAAAAACTAATAAATTTATCACTTAATTATGACTTTAATGTTTGTAAGTTTTGGCAAAAATTAACTAATACTTCATTTGGATGTCATCTCAAACACACAATATTACAGACAATAATTCAAATTCAAGGCTGAAATCAATACATATCTTATTTGTTAACTAAATGCCCAAAAAGCTATGCAATGAGTTGTTATTCAGCACTTGAAACATATAATTAAAAGCAAATATAATTACATTTTATTTTTATTTATTTAAAAAAAACTTTTTCCCTATTTCTTTCTTTATAATATATGTTTTATTGCTTATATTTTAATACTCTATAAATAATAATTTTTTATGATATAAATTTAATCCGACTTTTAGTTATTTCTGAATTTAAATTAGCTTTTTTTTTATTAATAAAATAAAAATTTAATTAAAATGTTTGGTTATTTAGTCGACAAGTTTAACGCCTCCTCATTGAAAGAGTGAGTGAAAAAAAGTATAGTTATAGTGACTATAATCGCAATCAATAGCAGACTTTATAATTAATGATAACTAACTTTTTTTTAATAATTAAATGTTGTAAACTTCAGTGTATTTTTGTGAATATCACTAAAAAAGTAACCTTCTTATAAGATTGCTATTATTATTATTGCTATTGATATTTGCATTGCAAACACAATACAAGATTATGAGTCCTATCTGTATCTATCTATCCGTAAGCACTAACTTATGGATAGAGAAAATATAATGAATGACCTCTTTCTTCATATATTATGATATATTTTATTATCATATTATTTGAAATACAAATTAGTGCCACAAAGTGTGGAGGAGTACGGACTTCCACTTCATTCAAAAAGGCATTCAAAAATCTTTTTAATAATACAATGACAGGTGTTTTTAGGGGGGATTTGAATGTTTAATTGAAATTAAAAAACGAGTCGATGAGTTGGTGAGCCTCACACATAACACTACTACTATTATAAAGCACTAGAATTACTATAAATACAACTTAATTATGTATTCAAAACGCCATAAAAAGTGCTCATTTATAACTTTTAACCCTAGAGTTGTATCGTGGCGAAATATTTCGCCAACGCGTGTTTGAAATTTGATATAAAATCAACGATTTGTTCAAAGTAAAAAAAATTCAGGAATGCCTCAAGCTCATAAAGTTTTAAATACATAAATTTTAAATTTTGTTATAACTTTTTTAATTATTAAATAATAATTAATTTAGTTAAATATTTCGCCACGATACGCGTAACGTAACTTTTTTGTGCATATAGTGCTCAATGACATCGTGAATCGTGGCGAAAAAATTAGCCAGTGCTTTGCGTGCATCGTGGCGAAAAAATTAGCCAGTGCTTTGCGTGCATCGTGG